>SJYA01003902.1:0-13501 GCA_006410615.1 Neotragus moschatus | reverse complement strand
TGGGGGGTTAGGGGTTTGGGGTTCTGGTTCAGGGTTAGGATTGTGGTTTTGGAGTTCGGGTTTGGGGTTTGGAGTTAGGGGTTTGAGTTCGAGGTGTGGGCTAGGAGTTTGGGGTTCACATTTGGGGTTAGGTGTTTGGGATTTTCGGTTCAGGTTTAGGGTTAGGGCTTTGGGGTTCATGTTAGGGGTTCGAGTTTGGGGGTTTGGAAATCGAGGTTCAGGTGTGGGGTTCGGGATTCGGGGTTTAGGGTTTGGGGTTCGGGTTCAGGGTTAGGGTTGTGGTTAGGGTTATGGTTTGGGGGTTAGGGTTTGGGTTTTGGGGTTTGGGTTCAAGGTTAGGGTTATGGTTTTGGGGCTCAGGGTTTGGGGTTCAGGTTCAGAGTTAGGGGTTTGGGGTTTAGGGTTCGGGTTCAGGGTTAGGGTTCTGGTTATGGTTATGGTTTAGGGTTCGGGTTCAGGGTTAGGGTTGTGGTTATGGTTATGGTTTTGGGGTTAGGGTTCGGGGTTTAGGGTTCGGGTTCAGGTTCAAGGTTAGGGTTGTGGTTAGGGCTATGGTTTTTAGGGCTCAGTTTGGGGTTTGGGGTTCAGGTTCAGAGTTTGGGGTTTGGGGTTCGGGTTCAGGATTAGCGTTGTGGTTAGGGTTATGATTTTGGGGTTAGGGGTTTGAGGTTTGGTGTTTGGGTTCAGGATTAGAGATTGGGGTTTGGGTATGGGGTTAGGGTTCAGGGAACCCCTTACTTGTTAAGGGTCGGGTTCGGGGTTCAGGTTAGGATTAGAGTTAGGCTTTCAGGTTAAAGTGAGCACCTATAGGGCCTGTAGTTCTCTATTAGCCTGCCTTGTCTGGCTGAGGCTTCAAGAGTGCGGGAAGCCAAGCACATCCAGCAAGCTTCTGTAGAGTAGCGATTAGGTGGTCAGTTTTTTGTTTTTGTTTTTTTTTAGGCAGGCTAGAGTCTGTAGGACAGGAGTTCAAATCCAAAGCCAGACAGGTAGGTTAGGAAGGTAGGCAGGCAGTTAGGCTAGGTAGAGCCCTAGAGTGCAAGGGACACTAACCCTTTTGTTTTAGGGGGCATGGACCACAAGGGGCGGGACTTAAACCAGAAAATTTTATTTTTATTTTAAATTTTATTGTAGGGATTAGGGATAGGGTTAGGGGGTTTGGGTTCGGGTTCGGGATTGGGTTCAGTTGGAGTTCGGGCAACACCCGCACTTGTTAGGGTTCATGTTTGGGGCTCAGAGTTCAGAGATAGGGTTGGGTGAGGGTTAGTGTTTGGGGAACACCTCATCTTCTTAGGATTCGTGTTCAAAACTGGTTTCCACACTGCCAAGGGCTCCAGCAGTGAGCGCTCTGTCAGAGGGAAGGGAAGGGCACCTGGATGGTTTCTCCAGCTGGTGCTTGGCCACACAGACCAAGTGCCGCATGGAGAGCACCAGGCTCCCAGGGCCCCTGGGTGGGGTATGCAGCACCCCATGTGGAGTGTGACTCCATTGAAGCCCAGCAAGTGCCTGAAAGTGATAGGTTCCCTAGCGCTCTCCTACCCAGCAGAGACGTGTGCAGGTGGTTTGGGCCTTCCCCTGCGTGTCTGGGCCCGCTTCCACACCCCGAGATCAGAGGAAGCAGCCCCTGAGCCAAGACATCCAGGAGGCGCGTGGCGCCCCCACCTGGAATCTGCATGCACAGCATGTGGGGAAGCAAGCCTATTCGGGGGAAGATGAGGCAGCCCAGTTGCGTGTGTTGCCAAGCCTTGATTGGGAAAGCCAAGTGCACCTCCAGAATGGCAGAGCTCCAGCTCTGCTGAGAGGCCAATATGGAAGAGTGCCAGGCGCCATGCTGCTGTATCGTGGGTGAGCCTTGCCAAGACTTGCCTAGCTGCTGGGATTACTGCCCAGGAAGGAGCATGGTGCAGGAACCTGGGAGATGGGACTGGCGCCTTCCTGGCCTCAGCTCTGCTCCTGCCTTGCCTTTTGACCTAGGCCCCAGGTCTACTTGNTGCTGAGAGGCCAATATGGAAGAGTGCCAGGCGCCATGCTGCTGTATCGTGGGTGAGCCTTGCCAAGACTTGCCTAGCTGCTGGGATTACTGCCCAGGAAGGAGCATGGTGCAGGAACCTGGGAGATGGGACTGGCGCCTTCCTGGCCTCAGCTCTGCTCCTGCCTTGCCTTTTGACCTAGGCCCCAGGTCTACTTGGGACAGTTTAGGGGCTGGTGGTTTCCACACTGCCAAGAGCTCCAGCACTGAGCGCTCTGTCAGAGGGGAAAGAAAGTGCTCCTGTATGGGTTCTCCTGCAGGTGCTTGGCTGCACGGAAAGCACCAGGCTCCCAGTGCCCCTGAGTGGGGTATGCAGCACCACACATGGATTGTGACTCCGTTGGCGACCAGAAACTGCCTGACAGACATAGGTCCCCTAATGCTGTCCTATCCAGCATAGATGTGTGAAGGTGCTTTGGGCCTTCCCCTGCTTGTCTGGGATCCCTCCCACAGCCCCAGCTCAGGGGAACCAGCCCCTGAGCCAAGATCTCCAGGAGGCCCGTGGCGCTCCCGCCTGGAAGTCACATGCACAGCATACAGGGAAGTGAGCCTACCTACTTGGGGGAAGATGAGGCAACTCAGCTGCATGCACTGGCAAACCTATATTGGGAAAGCTGAGTGCACCTCCAGAACAGCACAGCTCCAACTCTGCTCAGAGTCCCGATATGGCACAGTGCTAGGCGCCATGCTGCTCTGCCCTGGGCGAGCTTTGCCAAGACTTGCCTAGCTTCTGGGGTTACTGCCCAGGATGGATAAGGCTTCAGGAAGCTGGGAGATGGGACTGCAGGCTTCCTGGCCTGAGCTCCAATCCTGCCTTGACTTTGGACCTAGGCCCCAGGCTTACTTGGGGAGGGGTTTGGGGCTGGTGGTTTCCACACTGCCAAGGGCTTCAGCAGTGAGCACTCTGTCAGAGAGAAGGGACGGGCTCCTGGATGGGTTCTCCAGCTGGTGCTTGGCCGCACAGTCCCAGAGCCGCAAGGAGATTACCAAAATCTTAGTGCCCTTGGGTGGGGTATTCAGAATCACTCGTGCAGTTTGACTCCATTGGCGGCCAGTCAGTGCCTGACAGAAGTAGGTTTTCTAGCACTGTCCTGCCCAGCAGAGACATGTGCAGGTGCTTTTGGCCTTCCCCTGCGTGTCTGGGCGCCCTCCCACAGCCCCAGCTCAGGGGACCCAGCCCCTGAGCCAAGATCTCCAGGAGGTGCATGGCGCCTCTGCCTGGAAGACACATGCACAGCATGCGGGGAAGTGAGCCTCCTCGGGGGAAGATGAGGCAGCCCAGCTGTGGCACTAGCAATCCTTGATTGGAAAAGCTGAGTGCACCTCCAGAACGGCAGAACTCCAGCTCTGCTCAGAGGCTCGATATGGCAGAGTGCTGGGTGCTCCTCTGCCCTGGACGATCCTTGCCAAGACTTGCCTTGCTGCTGGGGTTACTGCCTAGGAAGACTGCTGCGGGAGCCTGGGAGATGGTACTGGCGGCTTCCTGGCCTCAGCTCTGCTCCTGCCTTGCCTTTCCATCTAGGTCCCAGGCCTACTTGGGGATGGGATAGGGACTGGTGGTTTCCACACTGACAAGGGCTCCAGCACTGAGTACTCTGTCAGAGTGGAAGGGAAAGGANTACTGCCTAGGAAGACTGCTGCGGGAGCCTGGGAGATGGTACTGGCGGCTTCCTGGCCTCAGCTCTGCTCCTGCCTTGCCTTTCCATCTAGGTCCCAGGCCTACTTGGGGATGGGATAGGGACTGGTGGTTTCCACACTGACAAGGGCTCCAGCACTGAGTACTCTGTCAGAGTGGAAGGGAAAGGATCCTGGATGGGTTCTCCAGCAGGTGCGTGGCCGCAGAGACCCATTGCCACACGGAGAGCACCAGGCTCCCTGTACCCTTGAGTGAGGTATGCAGCGCTACATGTGGAGTGTGACTCCGTTGGCCGCCAGAAAGTGCCTGACAGACATAGATTCCCTAGCACTCTCCTACCCAGCAGAGACGTGTGCAGGTGCTTTGGGCCTTCCCCCACGTGTCTGGGTTCACTCCCACAGCACCAGCTTGGGGGAACCAGTCCCTGAGCCAAGACTTCCAGGAGGCCTGTGGAGGCCCCAACTGGAAGTCATGTGCACAGCATGCGGGGAAGCCAGTCTACTTACTTGGGGGAAGACAAGGCAGCCCAGTTGCGTGCATTGGCCAGCCTTGATTGGGAAAGCTGAGTGCATCTCCAGAACTGCAGAAGTCCAGCTCTGCTCAGAGGTCCGATATGGCAGAGTGCTGGGCGCCATGCTGCTCTGCCCTAAGCGAGCCTTGCCAAGACTTGTCTAGCTGCTGGGGTTAATGCTCAGGAAGAAGCATGATGCGGGAAGCTGGGAGATGGGACTGGTGTCTTCCTGGCCTCAGTTCCACTCCTGCCATGCCTTTCAACCTAAGCCTCAGGCCTATTTCGGGATGGGTTAGGGGCTGGTGGTTTCCACACTGCCAAGGGCTCCAGCACTGAGCGATCTGTCACAGGGCAAGGGGAGGGCTCCTGGATGGGTTCTCCAGCAGGTGCTTGATCGCAGAGACCCAGCGCCACACGGAAAGTACCAGGTTCCCAGTGCCCCTGAATAGGGTATGCAGAGTCAAACGCAGATGGTGACTCCATTGGCGGCCAGAAAGTTTCTGACAGACATAGGTTCCCTAGTGCTCTCCTACAAAGCAGAGACGTGTGCAAATGCTTTGGGCCTTCTCCTGCATGTCTGGGCTCCCCCTATAGCCCTAGCTCAGGGGAACCAGCCCCTAAGCCAAGACCTCCTTGAGGTGTGTAGCACCTTCGACATGAAGCCCCATGAACAATCTGCAGGGAAGCGAGCCTCCTTGGGGGAAGATGAGGCAGCCAAGCTGTTGGTGCTGACAAGCCTTGATTGGGAAAGCTGAGTGAGCCTTCAGAATGGCAGAGCTCCACAACTGTTCAGAGGTCTGATAAGGCAGAGTGCTGGGCACCATGCTTCTCTAGACTGGATGAGCCTTGGCAAGATTTGCCTAGCTGCTGGGGTTACTGCCCAGGAAGGAGCAGGCTACGGGAATTTGGGAGATGGGACTGGCGCCTTCCTAGCCTCAGCTCCGCTCCTGCCTAGCCTTGTGACCTAGGCCCCAGGCGTACTTGAGGAGGGGTTAGGGGCCGGTGGTTTCCACACTGCCAAGAGCGCCAGCATTGAGGGTTCTGTCAGAGGGAAGGGAAGGGCTCCTGCCTTGCCTTTTGACATAGGCCCCAGTCCTACTTGGGTAGGGGTTAGGGGCCGGNGAGGAGGGATTAGGAGCCGGTGGTTTCCACACTGCCAAGAGCGCCAGCATTGAGGGTTCTGTCAGAGGGAAGGGAAGGGCTCCTGCCTTGCCTTTTGACATAGGCCCCAGTCCTACTTGGGTAGGGGTTAGGGGCCGGTGGTTTCCACACTGCCAGGAGGGCCAGCATTGAGGGTTCTGTCAGAGGAAAGGGAAGGGCTCCTGCCTTGCCTTTTGACATAGGCCCCAGTCCTACTTGGGTAGGGGTTAGGGACCCGGGGTTTCCACACTGTCAATTGATCCAGCAGTGGTGCTCTGTCAGAGGGAAGGGAAGGACTTCTGCCTTGCCTTTCGACATAGGCCCCAGTCCTAGTTGGTGAGGGCTTAGGGGCCAGTGGTTTCCACACTGCCAAGGCCTCCAGCAGTGAGCACTCTCTTAGAGGGAAGGGAAGGGCTCCTGGATTGGTTCTCCAGCTGGTGCTTGGCCGTACACACACAGCGCCACACGGAGAGCACCAGGATCCCAGTATCCATGGGTGGGCTATGCAGTGCTGCACGTGGAGTGTGACTCTGCTGGTGCCCAGCCAATGCCTGTGAGACAGGTTCCCTAGTGCTCTCCTATCCAGCAGAGACATAGGCAGGTGTGTCTGGGCTCTTTCCCGCAGCCCCAGCTCATGGGATTCAGCCCCTGAGCCAAGAGTTCCAGGAGGCACGTGGCACCCCCGCCTGTAAACTGCGTGAACAGCATGAGGGGAAGCGAGCCTCCTTGGAGGAAGACGAGGCAGCCCATCTTCGTGTGTTGGAAAGCCTTGACTGGCAAAGCCAACTGTGCCTCCAGAATGGCAGAGCTCCAGGTCTGCTCAGAGGCCCGATATGACAGACTGCTAGGCACCATACTGCTCTGCCCTGGGCGAGACTTGCAAAGACTTGCCAGCTGCTGGGGTTACTGCCTAAGAAGGAGCAGGCTGTGGGAACCTGGGAGATGAGACTGGCGCCTTCCTGGCCTTAGCTCCGTTCATGCCTTGCCTTTGACCTAGGCACCAGGCCTACTTGGGGAGGGGTTAGGGACCGGTGGTTTCCACACTGCCAAGGGCTCCAACAGTGAGCGGTCTGTCAGAGGGAAGGGAAGGGATCTGGATGAGTTTCCAAGCTGGTGCTTGGCCGCACATACCCAGCGCTGCATGAACAGCACCAGGCTCCCAGGGCCCCTGGGTGAGGTATGCAGCACCACAATCCGAGTGTGACTCCATAGGCAGCCAGAAAGTGCCTGACAGTAGCTTCCCTAGCGCTGTCCTACCCAGCAGAAACGTGTGCAGGTGCTTTAGGCTTTCCCCTGCTTGTCTGTGATCCCTCCCACAGGCCCAGCTCTGGGGAATCAGCCCCTGAGCCAAGATCAACAGGAGGCGTGTGGCGCCCCAGCTTGGAAGCCGCATGCACAGTATACAGGGAAGTGAGCCTCCTCGGGGGAAGGCGATGCAGTCTAGCTGCGGGCGCTGGCAATCCTTGATTGGGAAAGCTGAGTGTGCCTCCAGAATGGCAGAGCTCCAGCTCTGCTCAGAGGCCCAATATGGAAGATGGCTGGGCAGCATGCTGCTCTTCCCTGGGCAGGCCTTGCCAAGACTTGCCTAGCTGCTAGGGTTACTGCCAGGAAGGAGAATGCTGTGGGAAGCTGAGAGATGGGACTGGCGCCTTCTGGGCCTCAGCTCCACTCCTGCCTTGCCTTTGGACCTAAACCCCAGGCCTACTTCTGGAGGGGTTAGGGGCCGGTAGTTTCCACACTCCCAAGGGCTCCAGCAGTGAGCGCTCTGTCTGAGGGAAAGGAAGGGCTCCTGGATGAGTTCTCCAGCAGTTGCTTGAGTGCATAGAGCAAGCGATGCACGGGAAGTACCAGGTTACTAGTGCCCCTGGGTGTGGTATGCCATGCCACACGTGAAGAGTGACTCTGCTGTCAGCCTGCAAGCGCCTGACAGACGTAGGTTCCCTAGCACTGTCCTACCCAGGAGAGACGTGTGCAGGTACTCTGGGCCTTCCCCTGCGTGTCTGGGCTCTTTGCCACAGACCCAGCTCAGGAGAACCAGCCCCTGAGCCAAGATCTCCAGCCAAGTCTTGGCAAGGCTCACACATGTCATAGCAGTATGGCGCCCAGAACTCTGCCATATCGGATCTCTGAGCAGAGCTGAAGCTCTGCCGTTCTGGAGGCACAGTTGGCTTTCCCAAGCAAGGCTTTCTAACACGCAGCTGGGCTGCCTCTTCTTCCCCCAAGGAGGCTTGCTTCCCCACATGCTGTGCACTAGGCTTCCAGGTGGGGGCGCTATGCGCCTCCTGGAGGTCTTGTCTCAGGGGCTGGTTCCCCTGAGCTGGGTCTGTGGGAGGGAGAACAGACATGCAGGTGAAGGCCCAAAGCACCTGCACACGTCTCTGCTGGGTAGGAGAGTGCTAAGGAACCTACATCTCTCAAGCACTTTCTGGGCAGGAGCAGCAAAGTCACACGCCATGTAGGGTGCTGCATATCCCACCCAAGGGGCCTGGGAGCCTGGTGATCTCCGTGTGGAGCAGGGTCTGTGGGGCCATGCACCAACTGGGGATCCCATCAAGAAGCCCTTCCCTTCCTTCTAACAGAGTGCTCACTGCTGGAGCCTTTGGCAGCATGGAAACCACTGACCCCTAACCCCTCCCCAAGAGGCCTGGGGCCTAGGTCGAAAGGCAAGGCATGAGTGGAGCTGAGGACAGGGAGGTGCCAGTCCCATCTCCCAGCTTCCTGCTCCCTGCTCCCTGCTCCTGCCTGGGCAGTAATGCCAGCAGCTAGGCAAGTCTTGGCAAGGGTCGCCCACGGCAGAGAAGCATGGTGCCTGGCACTCTACCATATCGGGCCTCTTAACAGAGCTGGAGCTCTGCCGTTCTGGAGGCACACAGGGCTTTCCCAATCAAGACTTGCCAACGCACGCAGCTGGGCTGCCTCATCTTCCACCGAGGAGTCTCTCTTCCCTGCATGCTGTTCACTCAGCTTTCAGGAAGGGTCGTGACGCGCTTCCTGGAGTTCTTGACTCACGCTTGGTTCCCCTGAGCTGGGTCTGTCTGAGGGAGCCGAGAAACGCAGGGGAAGGTCCGAAGTTCCTGCACACGACTAGCTTCCCCACATGGTGTGCACATGGCTTCCAGGCGAGGGGGCCACACGCCTTCTGGAGTTCTTGGCTCAGCGGTTGGATCCCCTGAGCTGGTGCTGGGGAGGGAGCCCAGACACACATGGAAGGCCCAAAGCACCTGCATATGTCTCTACTGCTTAGGAGAGCACTAGGGAACCTACATCTGTCAGTCACTTGCTGGCCGCTAATGGAGTCACACTCCACGTGTGGCACTGCATACCCCACACAGGGGCCGTGGGAGCCTTGCTCTCTCCTTGCAGTGCTTGGTCCGTGCGGCCAAGTACCAGCTGGAGAATCCATCCAGAAGCCTTCCCTGCTCTCTGACAGAGCGCTCAGTGCTGGAGCTGTTGGCAGTGTGGAAACCACTGGCCACTAATACCTCCCCAAGTAGGCCTGGAGAGGCATGAGTGAAGCTGGGGCCAGGAAGTCACCAGTCCTGTCTCCATCTTTCCGCAGCTAACCCCAGCAGCTAGACAAGTCTTGGCAAAGTTCACCAAGGGCAGAGCAGAATGGCGCCCGGCACTCTGCCATATAGGGCCTCTGAGCAGAGCTGGAGCTCTGCCATTCTGGAAACGCACTCAGCTTTCCCAATCAAGGTTCTTCCCTCGAGTAGGCTCAGTTCTTCACATTCTGTGCACGCGACTTCCAGGCGGGGGCACCATGTACCTCCTGAAGGTCTTGGATGAGGGGCTGGTTCCCCTGACCTGGGGGAAAAGCCCAAAACATCTGCACACATCTCTACTGTGTAGGAGAGCGCTAGGGAACCTACATATGTCAGGCACTTGCTGGGTGCCAACGGAGTCACACTCCTCGTTTGATGCTGCATCCCACACCCCGGGGCTCTTGGAGCCTGTGCTCTCCGTGCATCGCTTGGACTTTGCCCCCAAGCACCAGCTGGTCATCCGATCCAGGTGCCCTTCCCTACCCTCTGACATAGTGCTCAGTGCTGGAGCCCTTGGCAATGTGGAAAGCACCGACCCCTAACCCCTCCCCAAGAAGGACTGGGATATATGTTGAAAGGCAAGGCAGGAGCCCTTCCCTTCCTTCTGACAGAACGCTCACTGCTGGATCCCTTGGCAGTGTGGAAACCACCGGCTCCTAGCCCCTCCTCAAGTAGGCCTGGGGCATAGGATGAAAGGCAAGGAAGGGGCAGAGCTGAGGCCAGGAAGGCGCCAGTACCATCTCCCAGCTTCCCGCAGCTTGCTCCTTCCTGGGCAGTAACCCCAGCAGCTAGGAAAGTCTTCACAACGCTCGCCCAGGGCAGAGCAGCATGGTGCCGAGCACTGTGCCATATGGGGCTTCTGAGCAGAGCTGGAGCTCTGCCATTCTGGAGGCACACAGGGCTTTCCCAATGAAGTCTTGCCAAAGCACACAGCTGAGCTGCCTTGTCTTCCCCTGAGAGGCTTGCTTCCCCACATGCTGTGCACTCAGCTTCCAGGCGGGGGCGCTACATGCCTCCTGGAGGTCTTGGCTCAGAGGCTGGTTCCCCTGAGCTGGGGCTTTGGGAGGGAGCCCAGACACACAGGGGAAGGCCCAAAGGACCTGCACACTTCTGTGCTGGGGCGAGATCCAGATCTCTGCAATTTTGGAGGGCTACTAGGCATTCCCAATGAAGGCTTTCCAATGCACACAGCTGGGTTGCCTTTTCTTCCCCTGAGGAGGCTCGCTTCCCTGCATGCTGTGCACTTGGGTTCCAGGCGGGTGCGCTATGCGCCTCCTGGAGATCTTGGCTCAGGGGCTGGTTCCGCTGAGCTGGGGCTTTGGGAGGGAGCCCAGGCAAACAGGGGAAGGCCCAAAGGATCTGCACACTNAGTCGGGGGCGCTACATGCCTCCTGAAGGTCTTGGCTCAGGGGCTGGTTCTGGGAGGGAGCCCAGACACACAGGGGAAGGCCCAAAGGACCGGCACACTTCTGTGCTGGGGCGAGATCCAGATCTCTGCAATTTTGGAGGGCTACTAGGCATTCCCAATGAAGGCTTTCCAATGCACGCAGCTGGGCTGCCTTTTCTCCCCCCAAGGAGGCTAGCTTCCCTGCATGCTGTGCACTCAGCTTCCAGGCGGGTGCGCTACATGCCTCCTGGATATCTTGGCTCAGGGGCTGATTTCGCTGAGCAGGGGCTGTGGGAGGGAGCTTAGACACGCAGGGGTAAGCACAAAGCACCTGCACACGTCTCTGCTGGGTAGGAGAGCGCTAGGAAACCAACGTCTATCAGGCACTTGCTTCCCACCAATGGAGTCACACTCCACATTTGGTGATGCCTGTGGGGACTCCAGAGGAATCCCAAGATCCACGTCAGCACTGGAGAGGAAACAGCAGGTTCCGGCCACAGTTCTAGACCAGGGTTGAGGACCCGGAACCGACTGGAGAGGGATCCTAAGAGGCCCCTCACAACTCGCATGGAGACTGGACTTTCCTGAGGCCACACAAGCCTGTCCCTGAGGTCCCCATCGTAACTCGAGAGGTACCTGCTGAAACTCGAGAAAAACCGGGAGATTCTCCCCTCCAGGTGAGATGAAGCCCTTTTCCACTGTGGGGTCTCGAGTGAAATCACACCACCATTTTTGGACCACAAAAGGGTCCTTCACAGCCGTGCTGAAACTCAAGAAGTTCCCCGACATACCTGCCTCCAGTCGAGAGGAACACGGGGGGTCCCACTACAACTCAAGAGGAGCCCCATTGTCCCCTGGTCAGCTCGAGATGAGCGTTCCTTTCCCTGCTTCGTCGGGAAAGGATTCCCGGTGTTCCCGTCACACCATATGAAGAAGCGCTCTCAACAGAAAGTCTAGAGGCACTCCAGGTGTCGTGCTACCATTCCAAAAGACCCCCAAATGTCTCAGTCCACTCCAGATGAGCCTGATTTCCCTGCACTGCCTCGATTGTCACCCCCAGTATCGACTCACAACGGTGGCACGTGTGACAGCCCTGTGGCACGTCAAGGGAAAGCCACAGATCCCTGTGTCAACTCCACGACTGACACTGATGCTACAGCTCGGGAAGAAAGCGGAAGTGCATATCTCCAATCGAGACAAGGCCTGACTTCCCTGTGGAGACTCCAGAGGAACCCCAAGATCCATGTCAGCACTGGAAAGGAAACCTCAGGCTCCGGCCTCAGCTCCTTAGGAGGAGTTAGGACACGGCACAGTCTGGAGAGGAATCCTGAGAGGCCCCTGGCAACTCTCATGGAGACTGGCCTTTCCTGAGGCCACACAAGCGGGTCCCTGAGGTCCCTATAGGAACTCNGAAACCTCAATCTCCGGCCTCAGCTCCTGAGGAGAAGTTAGGACACGGCACAGTCTGGAGAGGAATCCCGAGAGGCCCCTGGCAACTCGCGTGGAGACTGGCCTTTCCCGAGGCCACACAAGCGGGTCCCTGAGGTCCCCGTCGTAACTCTAGAAGGACCTGCCGCAAGTCGAGAAAAACCAGGAGATTCTCCCCTCCAGGCGAAATGAGGCCCCTTCCCCCTGCTGCGTCTTGAGCAAAATCACACCTCCCCTTTTGGAACTCGAAAGGATCCTTCAAACCCTTGCTGCAAGTCAAGAAGCTCTCCAGTATAACTGTCTCCACTTGCGAGGAACACAAAGGGTCCCGCCACAAATCAAGAATAGCCCCATTGTCTCCTCGTCAGCTTGAGATGAGTGTTCCTTTCCCTGTTTCATTGGGAAAGTCTTCCCAGCGTTCGGGTCACAACTCAGGAGGAGGCCTTCTCCACAAGAAAGTCGAGAGGCCCTCCAGGGTTCGTGCCACCCTTCCAAAGACCCTCGAATGTGTCAGTCTACTACAGATGAGGCTGATTTCCCTGCACTGCCTCGATTGTCACCCCAAATATCGACTCACACCATGGTGGTACATGTGACAGCCCTGAGGGATATCGAGGGAAAGCACAGATATCTGTTTCAACTCGACGGGAATCTGACACTGCTGCTACAGCTTGGGAGGAAAGCGGACATGCATGTCTCCACTTGAGACAAGGCCTGACTCCCTTGTGGAGATTCCAGAGGAATGCCAAGATCCATGTAAGCACTGGAGAAGAAACCTCAGGTAATGGCCTCAGCTCCTGACAAGGGCTTAACATCCGGCACTGACTGGAGAGGGATCCCGAGAGGCCCCTCACAACTCGCATGGAGGCTGGCCTTTCCTGAGGTAATACAAGTGGGTCCCTGAGGTCCCCATTGTAACTCGAGAGGGACCTGCCACAACTCGAGAAAAACCAGGAGAGTCTCCCTCCAGGCGAGATGAGGCCTTTTTCCGCTGCAGCATCTCAAGCGAAATCACTCCTCTCCTCTGGCACTTCGAAGTGGTCCTTCACACCCTTGGTGCAACTCAAGAAGTTCCCTGACATACCTGTCTCCACTCGAGAGGATCACCGAGGGTCCCGTCACAACTCAAGTGGAGCCCTGTGTGTACTCCTCAGCTTGCGGTGAGGGTTCCTTGCCCTGCTTCGTGGGTAAAAAATTCCCTACATTCCCGTCGCACCTGAGGAGGAGGCACTCTCAACAGGAAAGTCAAGGCACTTCAGGGGTCGTGCCACCATTCCAAAAGACCTGCAAATGTCTCAGTCCACTCCAGATGAACGTGATTTTCCTGCTCTGCCTCGACTATCTCCCTGGGTATCGACTTACACCACGGTGACACGTGAGACAGCCCTGTGGCACCACGAGGGAAAGCCACAGATCTCTGTGTCAACTCCACGGGAAGACTGATACTGATTCTAGTGCTCGGGAGGAAAGCGGAAGTGTGTGTCTCCNCTGCCTCGACTATCTCCCTGGGTATCGACTTACACCACGGTGACACGTGAGACAGCCCTGTGGCACCACGAGGGAAAGCCACAGATCTCTGTGTCAACTCCACGGGAAGACTGATACTGATTCTAGTGCTCGGGAGGAAAGCGGAAGTGTGTGTCTCCACTCGAGACGAGGCCTGACACCTCTGTGGAGACTCCAGAGGAACGCCAAGATCTATGTCAGCACTGGAGAGGAAACCTCAGGTTCTGGCCTCAGCTCCTGAGGAGGACTGAGGACCCGGCACCGATTGGAGAGGGATCCCAAGAGGCCCCTCTCAACTCGCATGGAGACTGGCCTTTCCTGA
>SJYA01003901.1:0-49993 GCA_006410615.1 Neotragus moschatus | reverse complement strand
GTGTGTGTGTGTGTGTGTGATTCATTTATTTTTGTGGATTCATAAAGGCTGTTGAGCGTTGTTGCCGCTTGTTAATTTACATTCACAGCATACAGCCGAGGGGAGCCATCATTTTTCTTTTTTTCTTAGCATTTGCTGGTGAAGCTTTTGGAAATGCTGTGTGTTCTGTAATTTTGCATTTGTCTGTAAAATCCTTATCTGAAGAAATGACCGAGTGAGCCATCAGTTGGTACTGAAACCTTTTCCTGTCTTGCACATCTTTGAAGATGGCCTGTTCAAAAGACTGCATCAAGTGTAGGATGTCTGGCGAAATTGTGTGCGTTCGTTTTTCAAATGAAAGGAAGTGTTTGCTTTTTCACTGTTGTGTGGTGACAGTATGCACATACTGAAAATTAGTTCAAGACGAAGAATTTTTTGGCCAAAACAAAAATAAGCCTTATTAGTGTGAAAACCCTAAAATGCACAGGATTGGAAATCTGGTGAGTAGGTGTTCAGGACAGAAACCTTGACAGACCTAGGATTCCAGAACCACTAGTCAAAATCAGACCTTATCAGGGATGAGGTTTAAGATGTAAGGTGTCTGACCCGGATGCCATCTGTTCCAGCTGTCACAATGCAGAAACCAGGGAAGCAGAGAGCTGGCCGGGAGAATTCCAGCATTTTTTTTNAGGATTCCAGAACCACTAGTCAAAATCAGACCTTATCAGGGATGAGGTTTAAGATGTAAGGTGTCTGACCCGGATGCCATCTGTTCCAGCTGTCACAATGCAGAAACCAGGGAAGCAGAGAGCTGGCCGGGAGAATTCCAGCATTTTTTTTCTTTTTTCCAAGACATTCATGTGAATTTTTCTGTGAGGGGGAAGAAAACCAGTTATTTTTCTTGGATGCTGTCCATTCATTTTGGAGTTAATAAGATGGCCCCATTCGTAAAGAAGGGTGTAAAGATCTTCCACTAGAAACCAGCAGTAGCAGCTGGCCAGTGGTTTCTGTTAATACAATCAAAATATTCCTACTCTTGTTTGTGTCTTGAAGAGAGTCCTTAGTTTAACTGAAACATTTGAGCTGCTTCTAGCTGTTTTCCCCTGCGTTTGGGGTTTTAATTCCGTAAAGACCCCTACTAGAATCCGTTTAATTTTTCGCTGTGCAAAGCGGGAAGGACTTTGGGGGGTGGAGCGGGGGTTTGTCGGGATAGATATGCTAATACACTGAAGGACAAGAATGATTTATCACTCCCTTGAAGTCCTTTTTGATGATGTTAAAGCTGTACTTTAAGAAAAACTGTCACTGTGGTGTTGCAAGTCTGGGCTAGCTCAAGCAAACAAAGGAAATTGCGTTAATTTTGCCCATCTCTATTTTTTTATCTCTGTAGAGCAAGACTCTACAAACAGCAAGTGATCTAACCTATCAAATATTATGCAATAGCTGAGTTTCCTTGTAATGGTCAGTTTAAGAATTGTTAACTTAGCAGAAGAGACCTCATATAGCCAGGGCCTCTGTGTCAATCCCATGGATTCTGGACCCCCTGCATGCTTCTTTACAAGTGTTCTGTGAGGAAGGAGAATTATTATTATTATTATTTTGCTGGTGGAGGAGAGTCATCATATTGACTTGAAATACAGAGAGAAACTGGGGAAAGACCTCCAAAGTGAGAAAAGAAGGCAGTGAGGCCAGTGGTTTTGGAAGGTGACCAGAGAGAGGCAGCCGAGGCCTAAATGTGGAGATGATGCTCAGACCTGCTCTGGGCAGAGGGAATGGAGCCAGCGAGAGAGGGCTGGACGCCTGCGGGCAGGAGGGCGGTCGAGAGGCGAATGGGGACAGGATGGCTCGTGCCATCGCAGTTGGCTTTGGGTCCATGGCTGCTCTTGGAGTAGGAAAGAGTGCAGTTTTCAACAGAAAAGGAAAAAAATGTAAGAAAACATTATGTGTGTTCAGGTGAGGTCTAGTATTCACAATTAAACAATACAAGATGGCTTTCTCGCTTTAGAGGGCCTTCCTCGACTGCGATCTGCCCAGCACGGTGAGGGGCGGGGACTGACCCCTCTAGGAAGGAGAAGGTGAGGTTTTTGTCATCAAGCATTGAAACCGCCTTTGGGGCCAGAATCACTTGTCTCCCTGTGCAGACCTGTTTGGGGGTGAGGCTGGCAGGTCATAAACGCAGGAGGCTGTTGTGGGTTTCTGTCAGCTCCAGCAATCAGGCTGGAATCCCTTGCTGAGCACCTATATTCTGCAGGATAAGTAGATCGTCGGCTGGAATGGGGGCGTCTTTTCCTCCTCGAATTTGATGTTCAGTGAATGTCCCTTTAGTTCTCGTAACTCTCTGGTTCTAGTGCTGGGATGAGGGCATTGCAGCACCTGCCTTTGAGAGCGTGGTCTCAGCCCCTGTGCGTGGTGGAGGAAGGTGCCGGAAACCAGCGCTCTTTGACCAAGAAGCAACCAGGACTGAAGCCTGTGCCCGGAAGGGAGAGGGAAAGTGAAGGTTTCACCATCCCGCCTTCAGGAAGCTGGCCGCTCAGCTAGAGAGCACAGTTCCATTAGGAAGAGGCAAAAGTCCCACAGAGTAGACGAAAGCGGATATGCGGCCGTGCAGGGGACTGGAAGTGTGGTGGCAGTTCAGGAAAGGGCAGACAGCTCCTGGCCGGCGGGCTAGTCAGGGGAGGCTTCTGGGAAGTGGGTGTTGGGACCCAGTGCCAGGAAGGCTGGTGCCGTGGGCCCACCCTGAGATTGGCAGGAAGGGGACTTCTCACCGCACTTAGCTTTGGGAAGATGGCATCTGATGGTCTGCGGTCCTGTTTATGCCGGTAGACACGGTGCTGCTGGTGGTCAGTGGGTTTCCGGTTGCAATGATGCCCATGCTGTCCCCTGGCCCCCGCCGGGCCCTTTGTGACCAAGAGGTGTGCCCTGCGGTGCGCCAGGTCTGTGGTGGGGGACGGAGCGGCGGTCCCTGACCCGGGCGGCCATACTTGGCTGTCCCTGCCGTTTCTCACTGTAGGTGGAAAGCCTCAAAAGGTGGTGGGGAGGGGAGTAAGTGTTAGAACGCCCCTTCCCCATGGGACACCCTCACACCTGCTGCTCTGTCATCCATGCTGAAATGCCCTACGTCTCCTCATTCTCAAGAAATAAGAACTCTCCCTGTGAGTTCATTTCACGGCTGGCTTTTTCACAGGGTCTCCATGCTGATGCATAGCTCCGTGGGTTTTCTTATGTTTGTTTCGGGCTGCAGTGCACTGCTTGTGGGATTGTAGTTTCCCATCTTGGGACTGAACCTGGGCCCTAGGCAGTGAAAGTGCAGAGTCCTAACCACTGGACCCTCAAAGAATTCCTGACTCCATGTATTTTTTTTTAATGGAGGTTACTTGGTAACTTCTCATGAGGCTACTCTACCAAGAAAGGTATCATGCCTGCTGTTCTGATATCCTAATTTCTTTTCCAATTAAAACACCTGTTCTGTGGCAAAACCCGTAAACATATTTATTGGAAACTTGGTTTCTTTGAGTGGAGACAAAAGCTAAATTCATTAATCGATTGGGATAATGTAATCTTCAGGATGACAGTAGCATCAAAAATATGAAAACATTAGTTTCCAGGAGTCAGAATCGTAGTGAAGGTTTTCAGTGACTGACTGTCCCCTGGAAGGTTAGCGTCCGGTAGGAGATGTGCATACCCTTGAGGTAGCGGGGTGCTGGTTAGACCCCCCCGGAGCCTGGCACGCGGTCGACTGGCGCTCCGTCAGTGTTCGTGTCAGGAATCTGCAAGTTTGGGAAGGAAGAGGGACGTAACAGATGCTTGCCCCGTGGCTCCGTGTGGTTTGGCATATGTGTCTGCAGGTGGGGACGCCCTGGGGCCGTGGCTCTGGACTGTGCCCCCTCCACCTGCAGTTTCGATAGCGCTTAGCTCCCAGGTTTGTTGTGTGAGGGGGCTTGTAAGATGGGGGTCTTCATCCAGCATCTTACCTTCCCTGGATGCTTTGAATGACTTAAAGAGGAAGCGCAAGGAAATCTGTTCTCCTGAGTCCTGCCTTGCCCAGTAATGCCCGGGAGTCACAACTTTATTCTGGAAATTAAATTCTGTCTGTTTTGGATTAATATAGCCTGGTGTTTGAAATGTTATTATGGGGTAAATGAAGTGTTCTGGTTTCGGAAGGCTTTTCTCTGTGGGAAAGGCATGGTTTTAGTTCAGTATGTCTCAAACCCTTGATAGGAGTCCAAGCCCATTAAGTTTTATCTTAAAATTTAATAGGAATTTTACACTTTAGTCAGTAATATGTGTTTTTTTTTTTCCTTTTGCTATAAACACACTTTGCCCCCGTCAGTTGTTGAGTGCATTGGATTCTCCAGAAGATGCGTTATGTCCATCCTTGGCTCCCCCAGGGTTGGTGAGGGGTCCCCTGGCATTCCTGCCACGTGTCCTAGGGGCCATCCACCTTCTGGCTTGAGAAGTGTGGGCATGGTGGAAGGTACCAGCCTTAAAGATCGGAATCCCAGTCCTGCCCTTTCGCACACCAGCAGAACCACCCAGAGTGGCTGCTGGGCCTCTTGAATTAGTGTCTCCACCTGTAAAATGGGACAAACAGCAGCAGGCACAGACTTGCTTCTTATGAGAGAAATGGGCGAGAGGCCCTTCTACTGATGCTGACTCTTAGTGATGGAGGACTTCGAGAGCTAATGGAGGAAGAGGGTCGAGGCCTTAGAATGCCTCAACCCCAAACTAATGCGTCAGATGGACGGGAGAGATGTCCAAGAGAAGCTCCCTGCTTTTACATGGGAGGCAGCTGGCTGAGAGTGTTGGGCGAGGAGGGCTCCCAAGTCAGTCCATTGTCTGGCAGGCCCGCATGGTTCACCCAGAGTAGAGGTGGTGTTTTTTTCCTCTTGCCCCCTGCAGTCTTCATTTCCCCAGGATTGGCCCCAGGGAAGCTGCTTGGCCTCTATCCAATTTGGGATGATTGAAAATTAATCAACTCACATTTTTGGGGAGAACTTACCCAGGAGCTAGGCTAGTTTGCTAGCGCTAAAAAGTGAAGTAAGACGCTGTGTGAGCACTGCCCTCAAGGAGCTTCTGCGAGACGAGTAAGCCGGGGGAGTGGTGGGCGCCGCGGGCGGAGGGGCAGAGGCGTTGTGTGTGGGAGCTGGGGCACTGGGCGCAGAGGTGTTTTCCGAGGACGGTGAGAGAGAGCGAGAGGGGCGGGCCTGAGAGCCCGCGGGGCTCTCTGTGGCTGCCGATCAGAGTGCCGGCCTCAGAAGGAATCGGGCTGCCTTTGGGCGCTGCCTTTGTGCCAGCCTGGCTCTGGAGGGAAGACTTGTCCCCATTTTACAGATGGGGAAAAGGAAGAGCCTCAGGCCTGCTGGACTCCAGAGTCGGTATTTTCACCACTCTGCTCTCTGGTCAGTTTAGGCTGAATTTACAACCCATTTTTAGATCTTGTTCTTATTCTAGACTTTTTAGTTTTGCTTTCAGATTCTAGGTGTTTGACATCGTGTGTTTTTCCAGCATATGCTGTTCACACGGCCCTTCCTCCGCTCCAGCATCTGTTCTGCCTGTATGGACTTCTTTTCCGCTGCTGCTCCATCCCTTCTCTCTGTTTCGTTTTCCTGCAGCAGCTACCCTGCATTTCACGTCCTTTTAATATCAGTGAAGGCATTCTTTGCTTTGTGGTTCTTGTCGAGGAGCAGTCCCAAACTTGATTTACTAATGTGTTTTCTTTCCCCTTTCTCTCTTAATTTACATTTAAACTGGTAGTCTAGTAATAATGATAGTATGTAGTCATAATGTCTTTACAGGGTTTTACAAATATTAGCTTGTTAGCGGTGAACAAGTCCCAGAGGCCTGGTCACTCTAGAGAGAGCTGGTTACAGCCCAACATGGACAGATTCCACCCATTCGTGTGGAATTTAATTATAACTGCGGATTGCTTAGGGGAATATGAGTTAAAGAAACCTCCAGAGTTAGCAAGGAAATGATGTCACTGGTATTTTGTTGAAGATTTTACGTGGCTCTTCTGCTAGAACCACTGTAAAGTTTTGAACGTGAAGCTGGTGATGCCTGGACTGAGAGGCGGGGGCGTGTTTTGTAGCCTGGCCAGGGAAGGGCTGGGGTCACAGCTGGACCCTGAGGTCTCAAGGTCCGATTCCTCAAGCGACAGAGGGTAGATCTTCTTTGTCCTCACACCAGGTTAGAGGCAGTGGGGTTAAGGCAGTGTGTGGGAGAGATAGCAAGGGCCTCATGTTTCTGGGGAAGGCTGCCCTGCCTTCTGGTGTATCTGGGATGGATCTCTAGTGTTGCGATGACAAGCTTCTTAAGGACAGGGCTGCTTCATCGTATTTTCCCAGTGGCCCAAAATGTTCTCGGGCCATCTCAGATGGGATGAATTTCCGTGTGGGAGGAGTTTGGGTCTGAAGTCAGACCCAGTTTGAATTCTGGTCCTTCCTTTAGGTCACGGTGACAGTAAGTTATTTATCCTTCTGAACCTCAGTTTTCTCATCTGTGAAGGGGTAGTTGTGAGGACTGAAAGTGAGGATGTGAGTGGATGTGGGGACCCGGCAGGTCATGAGTGGGAATTCCTTTCCTGCGTGGGTTCCTGAAGGGAGAACATGCTTGCTAACAAGGTGAACAGTAGCTGTCTTGGGAGTGAGCCTGGCACTGGAAGGCAGGGAGGGGTAGACGCAGCACAGTATTGGACTGTAAAGAAATTATGTTTAACAAAGAATAAAATATCTGGAAACTAAAAATCACTATTTGCACAAAAAGGAATGTCTATAGATAGGCCCTCCCTTTTTAAGCAATTTTTACATATGATTTTTTGATAAGTTTAAAACTTTATTTTAGTACGTTATTTTCTTCTGTTATTTAGTGTAATGATATGAAAATTGTTCTGGTCTTCGTTCATATGTCGCCTCTTCTAGATTGTCTCTCAACATCCTAGTTAAGATGGCCCCTGCTTTCACTCTCCAGGCACTTACCTTGCATTTTTAATTTTTGTCCATCATCTTAACCCATTTCCCAGAAGAGTGCCTGGAGTATTTTAGATACTCAGGTGTTTGTATGAGTTGATCAGTGGTTCAACCAAATTTTCTTTGAGGCTAAATTTACATAACATTCAGTTAACTGTTTTGAAGTGTACAGTTCAGTGGTATTTAGTGTATTCACAATTTTGTGCAACCACAGGGCTTGCTCTAGTTTCAGAACTTTTGTATCACCCTGTGAAGCATTCTGTACTCAGTAAGTAATCATTCCCTATCCCGCCTTTTCTTCTAACCCTGGGAGCCTCTAATCTGCTTTCTGTGGCTGTAGATTTGCTTGTTCTGAGTATGTCATATAAAAAGGATCATCCTGCCCCTGACCTTTTGTGTCTTTTTTCATGTAGCATAATGTTTTGGGGGTACATCCATGGTGTAGCATGTGTCAGCATTTTGTTCCTTTTTTGTGGTTGAGTAGTATTCCATTTATGTATATATCAGTTTATTTACCGATTTATCCACCGTTGGATGTTTGGGTTTTTACTTTTTGGCTATTACAAGTTTTGTGTGTGTGTGTGTGTGTGTGTGTGTGTACGTACACACACATACGTATATGTTTCTGTGTAGACATAGTGTTTTCATTTCTCTTGCATAATATACCTAGGAGTGGCATTGCTGGGTCATAGGGTCATTCTGTGTCTAACTTGTCCCCACCTGCAATATACTAAGGTTCCAATCTCTGCACATCTTTGTNATGTGTGTGTGTGTGTGTGTGTGTGTGTACGTACACACACATACGTATATGTTTCTGTGTAGACATAGTGTTTTCATTTCTCTTGCATAATATACCTAGGAGTGGCATTGCTGGGTCATAGGGTCATTCTGTGTCTAACTTGTCCCCACCTGCAATATACTAAGGTTCCAATCTCTGCACATCTTTGTCAACATTTGCCTTTTTTTTTTTTTTTTTTTGGATTAAAGCTATTTTAGTGGATGTAAAATGGCATCTCATGGTGGTTATGTATTTCCTTAATGACCAATGATATTGAACATCTTTTCATTGTATATCTGTTTTGAAACAACACGCCTTCAAGTCCTTTGCCTGTGTTTTAACTGAGTTGTCTTTTTTGTTATCAAGCTGTAGGAGTTCTTCATATGTCTCGGGTGTTTGACTCTTAATGGATTCATGATTGACAAATATGTTTTCCTATTCTGTTGGATGTTCTTTCACATTCTTGATAATGCCCTTTGATGCAGAAAAGCGTTTAATTTTGATGAATTCCATTTTATTTTGTTGTTTTTCCTTTCGCTTTTGGTATCAAACCTGAAAATCCATTGCCAAATCTGAGGTCATGAAGATTTACCCGTATATTTTATAGTTTCAGTTCCTACCTTTAGATCTTTGGTCCATTTTGAGTTAATTTTTATAAATGATGTAGGACTCCCACTTCATCTTTTGCATTTGGTTATCCGGTGTCCCACCACCATTTGTTGAAGAAACTGTCCTTTCCCCATTGGATGGTCTTGGCACCTTTGTTGGAGATAAATTAGCATGTGTGTTTGCATTTATTTCTGGACTCTCGGTTCTGTTCCGTTGGTCTGTAAGTCTGTCCTTATGCCAGCAGCATACCATTTTGATTATCTTAGCTTTTTGAAAAGTTTCAAAGTAGTAAGTCTGAGAAGTGTGAGTCTTCCAACTTCATTTTTCTTTTTCGATGTCGCTTTTGACTACTTGGCACCATTCATAGCTCCATATTAATTTGAGGATCAGCTTTTCTTTTTTTTCAAAAAGGTCATTGGAATTTTGACAGGGATTGCATTAAATCTGCTTTGGGGAATTGCCATATCGTACTGGGTCTTCCAATTCATGACCGTGAGATGTCTTTAATTTCTTTCAGTAAGATTTTATAGTGTCAGTATATAAATTTTTCACTTCCTTGGTTAAATTTATACCTGGGTATTGTATTCTTTTGTATGTTATTATAAATGGAATTGTTTCTTTAATTTTCTTTTTGAATTGTGCTGGTTTATAAAAACACAACTGATTTTTGTGTGTTGATAATATACCCTGCAACCTTGCTGAATTTAGGTATTATTACCTCTGTTAGTTTTTTCGGTAGATTCCATGGGATTTTCTGCATATACAGTGATGTCACTGGCAAATAGAGATACTTTGTTTCTTTCTTTGCAGTGTTGGTGCCTTGTATTTCTTTTTCTTGTCTCATTACTCTGGCTGGGCCTGCTCCTGTAGTTTGAATAGCAGGGATGAAAGCAGACGTCCTTGTCTTGTTCCTGATCTTAGGGGAAAACTCTTCAGTGTGATCATGAACTTATATGTGGTTTAAAAAAAAATAAGCGCCCTTTGTCATGTTAAGGAAGTTCCCTTAGATTCCTAGCATACTGATCATTTCGCAGTGAAAGGTGGTTGAATTTTGTCCGATGCTTTCTCTGGGTCTGGTTTTCCGTCCTTCCTTCCATTGATGTGGAATGCTCCCTTAGTTGATTTTTGTGTGTTGAGCCTCCCTTGCTTTCCTAAGATATGTCTCACTTTGTCATTGTGCGTAATCCTCTTAACGTGTTGCTGGATTTGGTGTGCTACTGTTTTGTTGAGAATTTTCTCATCTGTGTTTATGTAGAATATTGGTCCTTCCTTTTCTTTATTTGTCTTTGGCTTTGGTATCAAGGTAACTGCATTGTGACTGTACATTGTATTTCTTCAGAATTTTGAAACCTGTCCTCAGTAGTGTGTAGAAAGTTTTTAGGAGGGTTTTGAAGCAGACGGGAAAGCTCTGTGATAATGATCATACTATGTACCTCCTTGCTTTCCAACACGAGGCTTCCCCAGTAGCTAATAGCTAGCAAAATCCTGGCTGACTTCACCACCTTAACTCAGTGTCAGCTCTGGAGAATGGAGGAGGGGACTCTATTCCTGATGCCAGCACCAGAGTCTCTGTTATTTCCTGAAAAAACCACAGATTGTTCTAGATAACGATTGCTGAGTAACAAACCACCCCAAGCATCTGTGACCTAAACAGTAATTTGTTATTATTACTAGATAGTATGATTCTGTCGGTTGGTCAGGCAGGGCTTAGCTGGGTGACCCTTCTGCTATGTGGCATTAACTGAAGCCACTCATTGATATTTATCTGGTCTCTGGTCTGGTCTTGAGGGTCCAGAATGGCAGTGCTCACGTGTGTGGATGGTTAGAAGGCCAGGCTTAGTGGTTCCTCACTTTCCACGTAGCGTCAGGGCCTCGTCAGATGTCCTCTCTGCTTGGGTAGTTGGACGTCTCACATGGCACCCGAAGACTCCTAGGGTGATTGCTGTGAGGAAGTGGAGCGGGCAGACAGGAGCAGCGTTACTCCTGTTGCATCTGTTGGTGGAAGAACCCGCAGCGTGCTCCCGGATTAAGGAGAGGGGCACAGCCTGCCTGCTGTTGCGAGGAGTGGCGGGCAGCTCTTGGCTTCTTGATCCATTACCTGTAGGTGGTTGGATTCCGTGGGGCTGGCAACAAGATCCATATTGTGTATACTGTCTAAGAGAGGCTGCTGTGGGCGAAAATGGAAATGCCAGCGGTTGCGTGTCACTCTCTTAGGTGAGAAAATGCATTCTGTGTTCTAAACCAAGAATTCACGAGTGGACACACCCATTCATAAAGTGGTAATTGCCTATATGAAATGTGTGATTTATATTTAGTCGGGCATCCTTGATCGTCTGTTGTCAGAGGTTTCTCAGGTATAATTTTGGGTCTATGAAATTTCCCTCCTATTAGTTCATTTTAAAAGTTATTTTAAAACTTCACTTTCATTTTGAAGAGTATTACAATTCTCTGTTCTTAAAACAAAATTTCATCAAGAATATATTAGTAAGCCTATATCCCAAATTTCCTTTTCTTCACTCTAGATCATTCTAGTAGGGCTTTATTAGAATAAAGCTAGGGTTTGACAGCATGTGCAGAGGTGCGTCTGCATTGGTTCTAATTAGAAACCTCATTTTCTCTGAATCTGCCTTCTCTGCCTGTCTCTGCAGATGACCACGACACTGTTTGAGTGGGAGCGAATGTGATAGGTCAGGGAGGATGGAGGAAGTGGATTTAAATCATGAAACAAGGAATCTGCATCTTTGGTTCCACTGAAGCCAAATATCGGGATAATAGGGGTACAGGGGGTGGAGCTGTGGCCCACGTGTGCCCTCTGCTCGTGCCCTCACAGAACCCCGCCTGCCCAGCGCTGCCATGGCAGTGCCCCGGCCCAGGGGCAGGGCCACAGAGCCGCCCAGGTTCATGTTTCCCAAGTGTGGCTTTCCTGTGTTCCCAAATGCCCATCACTCTTAGGCATCTAACCTTTGCCCAAAGTAGTGTGAGTGTACCTTTGTGTGGTGGACACACTGGAGTGACTAATGCATGGAATTTCAGGGAGTCCTGGGAGCTTCTGGATGCTTCCTGTCGGGCCTGATGTAAAAACCTCTGGTCTAGATGATCTGAGACCTCTTATGATAAAGTTTTATGTAAATATATATGTGTTTGCTCAGTCGTGTCCAATTCTCTGTGACTCCCCTAGACCTTAGCCCGCCAGACTCCTTTATTTATGGGATTTTCCAGGCACGAACACTGGAGTAGGGTAGCCATTTCCTGCTGCAGGGCAGCTTCCCAACCCAGAGATCAGATTCTTCTCTCTGCACCTCTTGCATTGGCAGGCAGGTTCTTTACCACTACTCCCACATGGGAAGCCCATAAATGCACGCACACATACATATATGTACACACACACACTACATACACACGTGCACACACACATACATGTACATACACCCATATTACACACACACACACATGCATGCCCACCCGCACAGTCATACCCATGGACTCCTCTGTCCATGGAGAATTCTCCAGACAAGAATTCTGGAGTAGGTAAACGTTCCCTTCTCCAGGGAGTCATCCTGACCCAGGGATTGAACCCAGGTCTGGTCTCCTGCATTGCAGGCAGATTCTTTACTCTCTGAGTCACCAAGGAAGCCCTCTCCCCCAACATATATATATTTAATTTTCTGGCTGTGGGCTTCCCATTCCTTACTCTTTTATGAATTCCAGAAGTCTTCTGGCCGTGGCCTTCTCATCAGGAAGAAAGTAGTTGCTCTCTGCAAGTTTGGGGGGATGGTTCTTTCGATACTACTTACTTTTTTCATTCATTATTACCTATAGGAGTCTGTACCAGATTGTGGTGACTGTGTGACTGTGGCCCAGGGGTGACCAACATAGGGGCTAAAGAAGGGTAATGAGACGAGCGGACTGGGGAAGATGAGGGGTCAGGAGGGCAGTGGCATTCATGGTGAAAGGTAGGACTCTGAAAGCTTCGACATTGTGTTCTTCTAAGTATAACACTGCAGACGTAGAAGTTTCTCAATTACATGAAGTGATGGGAAGCATGGGGACCACCTCTTGGTAAGCCAGAGTCTGGAGAGGTGGAGGTCGGGGGATAGGGGCCTCCCAGCAGCAGAATCCCTGCTGCAGGGCGACAAGGCTCCCACAGGCGTCGGGCCCGGGCACGAGACCCACCGTCTTTGTGGCCTCCAGCAACTTACGTTTACCCTTTGCAACCTCTGTTTTCTTTCGTGCTTGACAGGAATAGTGGTGACCAGAGTGGTTATTGTGATAATGGAATAGTAAGCCTTAAAAAAGGAGTTCACCAGAGAAAGGCAATACGGTACTTAAGGCTAAAGGAGCCTGCAGGTTTCAGCCCAGGAGAGAGCAGAGGCAGTGTCCAGCAGACACTCACTGTTTGAGCACGTGTTTATCTGCTGGGTGCTCGGCCAGTTTCAGTGCTGTGTGTGTGCGAAGAGTATAAGGGAAAGTATTTAAATATGAACATTGACCAGATTTTGTTTAGCTCAGCAAACTTCTTAGAAGAAATTCTATTGACGTATAGTTGGTTTACAGTGACATATTAGTGTCAGGTATATAGCAGTGGTTCAGTTATTTATATGTGCATAAACATTTCCCCTCATAGGTTATTATAAAATATTGAGTATGGTCCCCTGTGCTGACCTCTGTTGTCTGTTTCATATATAATGGTGTGTTATATGTTAACCCTCTCTCACCCTTTCCCCTTTGGAAACCGTACATTTGTTTTCCATGTCTATTGGTCTCTTTCTATTTTGTAAATAAGTTAATTTGTATTTTTTAAGATTCTACAGATAAGTGACATTATAGGATATTTGTCTTCCCTCTGTATTGCTTACTTTGCTTACTGTAGTAGTGCCTGGGTCCATCCGTGTTGCTGCAGATGGCATTGTTTCATTCTTTCTTTGTGGCTGAGTAGTATGCCGCTGCTCAGGGCGTACACACACACCGTGTTTTCTTATCCACTCCTCCGTTGATGGACACCTAGGCGGCTTCCACGCCTCGGGTATTGCGAGCAGTGCTGCTGTGAACACTGGCGTGCGTGCGTCTTTTTGGATTGCAGTGTCCTCCAGATATATGCCCGGAAATGGGATTGCAGGATCAGATGGCAACTTAAGGACTCTCCATACTGTTCTCTGGACTACCCTGATAGCTCAGCTGGTAAAGAATCCGCCTGCAATGCGGGAGAACTGGGTTCATTCCCTGGGTTGGGAAGGTCGCCTGGAGAAGGGAAAGGCTACCCACTCCAGTATTCTGGCCTGGAGAACCCCACGGACGGTATAGTCCATGGAGTTGCGAGAGTTGCGCACGACTGAGCCACTTTCACTCTTCACACTGCTCTCCGTAGTGGCTGCAGCAGTTTACATTTCCACTGGTAGCGCAAGAGGGCTCCTTTCTCTCCATTCTTTCTGGTGATGGCCGTTCTGACCGATGCGTGGCTTGGTTTGCATTTCTCTAATAATTAGCGATGTTGAGTGCTTTTCATGTGCCTGTTTGCCATCTGCATATCTGTGGAGAAATGTCTAGGTCTTCTGCCCATTCTTAGATTGAGTTGGTTTTATTTTTTATATTGAGTTGTTTGAGCTATTTGTATATTTTGGAAATTAATCCCTGTTGCTCACATTGTTTGCAAATATTTTCTCCTAGTCTGTAGGTTATCTTTTTGTCTTGTTTATGGTTTCCTTTGCTGTGCAAAAGCTTTTAAATTTAATTAGGTCCCATTTTTTGGTTTGTTTTATTTTCATTACTCCAGGAGATGGATCTGAAAAGATATNCCCTGTTGCTCACATTGTTTGCAAATATTTTCTCCTAGTCTGTAGGTTATCTTTTTGTCTTGTTTATGGTTTCCTTTGCTGTGCAAAAGCTTTTAAATTTAATTAGGTCCCATTTTTTGGTTTGTTTTATTTTCATTACTCCAGGAGATGGATCTGAAAAGATATTGCCGCAATTTATGTCCAAGAGTGTTCGCTCTGTGTTTTCCTGTAGGAGTTTTATAGTATCTGGTCTTACATTTAGGTCTTCAGTCCATTTTTAGAAGACTTTTCCTGTGTGTTTTTTTTTTTCTTTTTTTAAAATTTATTTTATTTATGTCTGTGCTGTGCACGGGCTCTCTTCAGCTGCAGTGAGCGGAGGTACTCTCCCGGTGTGGCGCCCAGGTTTCTCGTGGTGGCTTCTTGTTGCAGAGCACGGGCTCTGGAGCACACGGGCTTCTGTAGCTGGTAGTGTTTGGGCTCGGTTGTCGCAGCAAACGCTCTCTGGAGTGCAGGCTCAGTAGCTGTGAGGCATGGGCCTGGCTGCCCCCCCGGCGTGTGGGATCTTCTCGAACCAGGGATCAAACCCGTGTCCCCTGCGCTGGCCGGCAGGTTTTAAACCACAGGACCCCCAGGGAAGTCTGATCTTTAATGCATTTTGAGTCTATTTTTGCAGGTAATGTTAAAGGATGTTCTAATTTCATTCTTTTACACATTTCTGTCTGGTTTTCCCAGCACCGCCTGTTGAAGAGACTGTCTTTTCTCCAGTGTACATCCGTCCCTCCTTTGCTGCAGATTAATTGACCACAGGTGCGTAGGTTTATTTCTGGGATGTCTGTCCTGTCTCACTGATCTGTTTCTTTCGGTACAGTACTGTTTTGAGTATTGTAGCTTTGTAGTATAATCTGAAGTTAAGGAGGCTGATTCTTCCAGCTCCCTTTTTCTTTCTCAGGATGGCTTTGGCTATTCAGGGTCTTTCAAAATTTTTTCTTTTTTTTCTTTTGGTTCTGGTTCTGTGAAAAACGCCATTGGTAATTTGATTGTGTTGGCTCTCTAGATTGCTTTGAGTATAGAGGCATTTTAACCATATTCGCGCTTCTAATCTAAGAACACAGTGTATCTTTCCATTTATTTGTGTCATCTGCAGTTTTTTTCATCAGTGTCTTACAGTTGTCATAGTACAGATCTTTCGCCTCCTTAGATAGGTTATTTTCCCCCCTAGGTATTTTTTTCTTTTTGATGCCATGGCAAATGGGGTTGTTTCCTTAATTTCTCTTCTTGTTAGTATATAAGAAATTCAGTCGATTTATGTATATTGATTTTGTATACTGCAACTGTACTGAATTCATGCATGAACTCTGATGGGTTTTGGTGGTGTCTTTAGGATTTTCTATGTATAGTGTCATGTTATCTGCAAAGAGTAAGCTTTGCATCTTCTTTTCCAATTTGAATTCCTTTTATTTCCATTTCTTCTCTGACTGCTTTCACTAGGACTTCCAAAACTCTGTTGAATAAAAGTGGTGAGAGTGGGCATCCTTGTTTTGTTCCCAATCTTGAGGAAATATTATTAGCCTTTCACCACTGAGCATGATATTAACTGTGGTTACTTACTTACTTTCTGGAGTCAGCGAACTTGNGCTATTCAGGGTCTTTCAAAATTTTTTCTTTTTTTTCTTTTGGTTCTGGTTCTGTGAAAAACGCCATTGGTAATTTGATTGTGTTGGCTCTCTAGATTGCTTTGAGTATAGAGGCATTTTAACCATATTCGCGCTTCTAATCTAAGAACACAGTGTATCTTTCCATTTATTTGTGTCATCTGCAGTTTTTTTCATCAGTGTCTTACAGTTGTCATAGTACAGATCTTTCGCCTCCTTAGATAGGTTATTTTCCCCCCTAGGTATTTTATTCTTTTTGATGCCATGGCAAATGGGGTTGTTTCCTTAATTTCTCTTCTTGTTAGTATATAAGAAATTCAGTCGATTTATGTATATTGATTTTGTATACTGCAACTGTACTGAATTCATGCATGAACTCTGATGGGTTTTGGTGGTGTCTTTAGGATTTTCTATGTATAGTGTCATGTTATCTGCAAAGAGTAAGCTTTGCATCTTCTTTTCCAATTTGAATTCCTTTTATTTCCATTTCTTCTCTGATTGCTTTCACTAGGACTTCCAAAACTCTGTTGAATAAAAGTGGTGAGAGTGGGCATCCTTGTTTTGTTCCCAATCTTGAGGAAATATTATTAGCCTTTCACCACTGAGCATGATATTAACTGTGGTTACTTACTTACTTTCTGGAGTCAGCGAACTTGTGAAGCAGTCCATGAATGCCAGTCATGCTGTCACATGCTGGGTGTGTGTGTGTGTGTGTGTGTGTGTGTGTGACAGTGTGTGTGTGTATTTGCATAAATAACTGAGACACTCCTGTTCTTGAGAAACTCAGACTGCTCGTTTCAACCTGGGACATTGTACTTGTGAAAGAGGCATGTATTAGCTCAGGCTGTCCTGACACAGTATCATAAATCGTGTGGCTTAAGCTATGGGAGCTTATTTCTCGCGGTTCTGGAGGCTGGAGGTCAGCAGTGAAGCTGCCCGCCGGTTCAGTCTCCAGGTGCAGTTTCTGTTCCGGGCGTACAGGCGTGTCTCCTTTTGAGTGTGTCCTACATGGTGGGGAGACAGGAGGCAGGCTCTCTGGTATCTTCTCTTTTTGGGCCCCGAATTGTTTCCCAGAGGCCCATCTCCAAATGGTATCACACTAGGAGTTAGAATTGTTTAGTCGCTTAGTCGTGTCCGACTCTCTGTGACCCCATGGACTGCAGCATACCAGGCCTCCCTGTCCTTCACCATCTCTTGGAGCTTGCTCAAACTCATGTCCATCAAGTCGGTGATGCCATCCAACCGTCTCATCCTCTGGTGCCCCCTTCTCCTGCATTCAATCTTCCCCAGCATCAGGATCTTTTCCATTGAGTCAGCTCTCCGCATCAGGTGGCCAGAGTATTAGAGCTCAGCTTCACCATCAACCCTTCCTATGAGTATTGAGGATCAATTTCTTTTAGGATTGGAGTTTTCCTTTAGGGGTTAGAGTTGCAACATATCACTTTTGAGGGGGCACAATTCAGTCCATAGCCTTCTCTTCTGGACCCCAAAATTCGTGTTTCCTGACGTAAAATATATTCATTCTATCCCGACAGCCACAAAAACCTTAAGCTCGGAAGTCTAAAGTCCAAGATCTCACGTATTGGATTAGTCACAAAGTTTGTTTGAGTTGTTAGATGGTATGGAAAAACCTGAATGAACTTTGTGTTTGGTCTGATAGATATCCTCTAACTAATATGTGGGTGAGATGGGAGGTGTGATCCATCTTGAGCAGAATTCCTCTCCACCTGTGAAGCCAGCGGAGAAAGCAATGGCACCCCACTCCAGTACTCTTGCCTGGCAAATCCCATGGATGGAGGAGCCTGGTGGGCTGCTGTCCGTGGGGTTGCGAAGAGTTGGACACGACTCAGCGACTTCACTTTCACTTTTCACTTTCATGCGTTGGAGAAGGAAATGGCAACCCACTCCAGTGTTCTTGCCTGGAGAATCCCAGGGGTGGCGGAGCCTGGTGGGCTGCTGTCTCTGGGGTCGCACAGAGTCGGACACGACTGACGTGACTCAGCAGCAGCAGCAGCAGTGAACCCAGACGGGTTGTGTGCTCCCAGCATACAGTGTTGGGACAGGCACCCCAGCATTCACCTTTGAGAAGCGAGGATGAGGGGAGAAGGAGTAGTGGCAGCCCCGGGGGTGTCCGCAGAGTCGCACGGCAGATTCGTTTCCGAGACTCGAGGGTCACCATCTGTGGTTTGGTGCTTTGCCTCCTGGGTCGCTGGCGTGGGGGTCGTGCTGGGCAGCTGCCGTCCAGCCTGTTGAAACGCAGGTGATGGCCACCCTTCTCTGAGACCGAGGAGGCGCCCTGGTGCTGTCTTGTGTGGCCCAAAAAGCCGTGCAACAGAAATAAAAGGGGGTGAATGACATGATGGGTCCGTAAGTTAGGGATCGGAATGGGATTCTTGCTTTGTTTGTACGAGGACTTTGACCAAAGGAGCCTCTCCAGAGCACTGGCAGCTGGTCGGTCAGCAGGCTGCAGTGAGCCGGACTGTGAGCAGGCTGGAGTGAGTCCGAGTCCGTCCGCAGCGGCCTGGGTCTGCGTGCGGAAGGTAACTGTGCACTTGGGATTTGGGAGATGGAACTGGGTTTGTGGTGGCCTTAGGGGGCAGACGCGTGCAGCGGAGGCTCTTCGGGGGCCTCCTCGTGACAGGCGCCTTCAGTGGGCGCTGGCCTCCTTGGCGGTGGGAAAGGCAGGCCGACATCCCCCTCAGTCGGAGGCTGGGGACATACCGCGAGGTCCAGCGTGGCGGCTATGTGCGGTTTCTCTCCGGTCACCAGCTCGTGCCCGTGGTGTCGCGGCAGCCTGAGCGCCTGAACTTCTCTCCTCATAGCCTCCTGCTGCTCGTCCCGCGGCGGGCGGGCAGGCGGCCGTGATGTCTTGATTCTGAGCTGATGTGCGGTTTCTCCTCGTGCTTGGCCTCTACTGTGGTGTGTCTAGGGTCTCATTGGTTTCGGGGGAGGGAAGACTCCCGATATACAGAGCCCGGTGTGGCTGGAATGTTCCATCCATCCCTGAGGAACTTCATAACATGTCCTGGTTGTCCCTGGAAGCATCCCAGGCCCCTCCGGTGGGCAGTGGGGACTCGTTGGTGGCTCTCCTGATGACGGCAGGCTGCCTTCTCGGAGGCTTCCGTTCCCAGAGACTGAGTCCCAGCTGTGCATTAGACTGTTAGAAGGGCCACAAGCTCTTCCAAGGCTGCGGACATCAGATTTCCCTGGCATCTTGAAAGGGCCCCGAGGGGCATGATGCTGTGCCCCCAGCAGGGCTGAGCCTGTGGTGTAGTCAGAAGGCGCTCTTCTCTCTCCCCAGAGGATGGTTCCTGGCCCAGAGGATGGTTCCTGGCCCTTGGAAAGGCGGGGTCACAGGCCTGCCTCACACCTGTGAGTCCCGGGCCGCCTCAGCAGGCGCGCAGGCAAAGCGCAGGCTTTGGGGCCGAGTGGACTTGAGCCCTTTGACCGGTCCCTTGGCCGTCCCGAGCCGGGGATGGCACAGCGGCCCCTGGTGCCTCAGCCGCGGTTCTGAAGCCGCAGAGCTCTGTCACAGGTTTGGTGCCAAAACCTGGCCTGAACTGGTGTGATGCTTTTTATAATCTTTATTCCGCTTGGTATGAATATTCCTGTGTTTCACTGCAGACTGTTAGTGAATGTGTGTTCTTACGGCTGCCGTCCCAGACTCCAGTGGGAGTGTTATGTAATGTATAATACATACACTATTTCCTTTCTAAAATCCAGACAGTTCTGAACTCTGAAACACACCGAGTTCTGAACTCTGAAACACCTCTGGCCTCAGTTTGGGGTAAGGGCTTGTGGAGCCGTAGAGATTTTGAATACAGGTGGTCACAGCGGTCAGCACTGGTCATGTTGGCGTGGGCAGCACTCCCCGCCACTCCCCGTCCTGCAGGCGCAGCTGTTGATGCTCTTGTAACGCCTGTGTCTGTGGGTTTACACTTTCCCCATTTGGTTCCTTTGTTTTCCCAGCACCTTTATATTTGGTATGCCAGACTTTATTCTTGAGGTAATTCAATATTTTCTACAAATCAGAAGTAAATTGGATCTGCAGCTGGGAATCCATCATCTATTCTGTACATGTATCTGGGCTGCATGTCCCAGGAGAGCAAAAGTGTGTGTATAACATGGTCCCTGCTGGCAGAGGGCTTAGAAGTTAGTCCTGGAAATAGAAAACATGGGAAGTTGTTTTTTTTTTTTTTTTAAGGCACCTACTTAATCCGATTTCAAGCCAAGGGGAGAAGGTGCGTTAGGAGGAGCCTTTGTTGAGGAGGGGGGTTCTTGTTGGGGTTGAGAGACCTGGGGGCTTTGGGTTGATGGAGCCTCCCTGGTGGCTGTGCCCGGGGAGGCCCCTGGGGCAGTACCACGTGGTGGCCAAGGGCATGGGCCTGGGAGCCAGGCTGCGGGCGGTCTCTGTCTCTCAGCCTGTCCTGTCGTTTGTGGCGCATCCGTGTACCATAGGAGCATGCACGGGTATCAGTCTTGACTTGGAGGAGGCGACCCTGTGAAATGGGCTAAACGTTCAGAAATAGTAGTATGTTAACGTCTGCACCTTTATAAACACCGCCCCCTCCACCTCCACACTGATTTTTCTCTCTGGAGACGTAGAACCTTGGGTTCTCGGGTGTGTTTATCAGGATGCTTCCACCTGTGACCGTCGCAGGCTGGGAACACAGGCGGGCTGTTCTTGGTTCACAGTGGCGGATATTGAGCACCAGCATGTCCCAGCCTCCCCACCGGGAGGCCCCCAGCGCCGGGAGAGTGGACCGTGGATGTGCACCCCGCAGATGGCTGAGATGCAGGTCACGTTCCAAAGCCGTGCGCTTGCCACACGGGGTTTTTGTGGTCTGTTTTTCCCTGAAATTCATATGAATTTTGCATTTACCTGTATATGTTCTAATATTACTCACCTCTAAAATACCTTTCTGTGTATCAAAATTGATCCTCCAGACAAGAAAATATGCCCATGTTCCTGTGGCCCCCTTGCCTGCCCCTGTGCTTCGACAGGCAAGAGGAGAGATTTTGACCTCTCTTGGGCAGAGAGTCTGTGTTGAGACTGACGTCTCTTTAATCTGTACATTTCTTGTCTTCAGTTTTCTTTTCTTGGATCCTTAAGGGAGTGTTTGTTCTCCATGTATATTTGGTGTCTTTTGATTTAGATAATTTAGGTAATTGGCAACCAGTTTTGAGCTTCTAAAAATTTTGATCTGGGTACCACCATCACCAGTCACCTTAGGGGGCATGTTGAGAAACACACTGGATGCTTGCTTTGTGTCTGAGTGCTCTTTTAAGATGGGAGAGAAGAGTTAAAACCTCAAAACTCTGTGATAGACTGATGTGGGAATCTGATATTACAAATGCCTCCGGTGATTTTAGTAAGGCTTACTAACCTTTATAGAGAGCAGTGAGCGTGAAGGCAGTGACAGGGAGAGAGAACACTCGTGAGAGGCTGTCTCTACCCTGGGTTTGTGGATTCCAGGGTGCTCGCAGCCCCCTTGAGGAGGGCCTCGCCCCGGGGCTGCAGGCAGCCCTCCTTGGGGTCCCCGTGCCACGGGGCCTGGAGTGAGAACTGCCCGAGCCATCTGGGGGCTCCCCCTCCGGGCTGATGATCAGGGAGGGTGCTGTGGGCGCAGGGAGCCGCCCGCATGCACACTAACGTGCTTCCGCCCGCTGTGCACACGTGAGACGGACGGCTCCCCGGGGCCGTGTTCTGGCATGTGCCTAGAGGGCCTTGGGCACGTGGGCATTCTTCTCGGGAACCTTCGTCCTGGGGAAGTGGACAGGCTTGTGATAAGCTCTTCAGAGGAAGTCGGGGGCAGCCCTTCCAAAGATTTTCACGTGTAAGTATCTGTTTTGCTTTCAGTTTCACTGTGTTAGTCGCTCAGTGATGTCCGACTCTCGGATCAAACCCAGGTCTCCTGCATTGCAGGCAGATCCCTTACCATTTGAGCTACAGGGGAAGTTTCTCTAGAGGATGTAATTTGGGTCAGTTTTTAAGTGAGTGGTTGAAACTTAGAATTTTTTCCCTGTTTCCTTGGTTATGTCAATAATATGGAAAGGACTATTCAGGCTGGATAGTCATTCTCAACTGGGGGAGGGGACTGCGGTTTTGTCCCCAGGGGACACTGGGCAGTGTCTGGAGATTCACCGGGGGGTGGGGGTGCTGCTGCCCAGCGGGCATGGGGCAGGGTGCTGTGGGCCTTCTCCAGCTCCCAGGGCCCAGAGTATCAGTCCTGCCGAAGGGGAGGGTGTGTTATAATCAGCAGCGGAACAGAAGCCCGGTGTCCTTCACATCAGTCTGGATAAACCCTTTCACGATGCCCTCGTTTACACTGAAACTTTGGTCAGCAGGATGGGAATTTTTTGGTAGCTATCATTAGAAAAATAAAAGAATTTTCCTGCTGTGGTTCCCAAGTTCCCCAAATTCACGTCCTTGACCTGTAGCTCTCTTCAAGCTTTAGACTGGCCCAAGGGTTGATTTCACAGATGTTGGTTGGGTCCTCGGCGTGTACCAGGTACCTCTGAGCGCAGGCAACTCCCCGTTGTCCTGAGGCCTGGGCCATGAGGACTGAGAGGGACGTCCACAGGTGGATTCCGGGGAGAGAGGGTTGGGGGGTTGAGGCCAAGAGCAGGGCGCCTCGAGGAGCTGGGTGACCCGCACCCGCCGAGGAGGAGGTGCACGTGGTCCAGGAGCCCTGAGCGGGCGGGGCCAAGCACACCTGAGGCTGCCTCGTTTCATCTGGCTGTCTCCTAACTGGTCCTTGAGAGAACTCTTGACTCCTTCCCGCCTCCCAGCAGCTGCTTTGCCAGGAGACTGGGGAGCGGGCCTTGATCCCTCGTCCCCTTGCAGGCGCTCGGGCCTACATCCTGGTCATCTCCACGTCCCGGGCCTCTGCCTGGGCTGGACCTCTCGCTGACGCTGGCGGCCCCTGACTGGTTCTGCCTCTCCCTCGGTCACTTGGGCCCTGCTCTGAACGGTGGGCAAAGAGGTCATTTAGAAGCCCGGCTGCCTCCTGCCCTTCCCTGGAAACCCTCCTGGCTTCCCACTGCTGTCCAGAAAGTCAGCTTCCCACTCACCAGGCGCCGAACCGTCCTTCTTGGCTGAGTGCAGACAGTCTGGCATCCCGTGGACCTCTTCCCATACGAACCTGCCTGGCCGGGCCGTGGCCATCCTCCCCTGGACTCCGCCTGCCCTGCCCTCGTCCTCCTCGGAGGGCCTGCGCCGTGCTCCTGCGCCTGCCTGGATCCCCGTCCTGGCAGCCCACGTCCTCCAAGTCAGAAGAATTCAGGTGAGAAGTCACTCACCTGGTGCGTTCACGGGGAGGAGGGGTGGGTGACCTACGGGAGCCACCCTCCCCCCGCAGAGCTGGGGTTCTTGCAGAGGGGATTTTCCTGTTAGGTGTTTTTTCCCTCCTCCTCTGGCGCATGAACAGCTGCGGCAGTGGTGTGCGAGGCGGCGGTGCCCACACCTCCCGGGGGTCCGCTGATCCCTGTAGCCGGCTTGGATCCCAGTGTTTTCACGCAGCACAGGGAGCTGGCCCTGCATGGACTCTGTTGCTAGCTTTCGAAGTAAAGTGTGGTGAGCCAGCAGGCCTGGCCGACTCTAGAAAAAGGAAGTGGCAAGCTGGTGCCACAGTTCTGGCGTGATTGCTCCAGCATGCAGATGGCTGCTAGAAGGAAGGCCGGTCATCTCCGCGTAGGCTCTGCTGGGCCCCAGTCGGGGCTGAAGAAGCAAAGGCTTGTTTTGTTAGAGAGAATGCCCGCTTCAGGCGTTCACAGCCGAGTCACGGTGTGTGTAACTGGCTCGGGTTTTCAGATGAGCAGGATGTGGGAAGTGGGCACAGAGGGGCCAGTTGGCCCTGTCCCCTCTGCCACAGGCTGCTGGTGGAGAATTCACAAGTTTCCAAGGGGAAAGCTGAGTATGAAAGAAGGCCCGAGCTAGTCAGGAGCTAGAGGGATTCCCAGCCTCTGAGAAGGGAAATGGCAGAGAAGTTATGTAAAATGATCTGCTGCTCAGAGACGCTTCTGCGCCTGTCTCGCAGGTGGACCCCGGACACAGAGCTGTTTTACAAGAAGTAATAAGCTGGAGATGCCGAAGGTCCAGTCTCCTAATGAGGCAGACAGTCATCCTCTAACACCTGGTCGTTTCTAGAAGAATTCGAGTCCAGGTCTCAATTTGCATCGTTCTGAGCTTGTTGATAAGATTTGAGGGTTACATATCTCCTGGAAGCAGAGTGTGTGTACCACAGGAGGATTATTTTTAGGTTTTATAATGAAATCTTTCACAGCATAGAATTTTAAAGACCTGTGTGGACAGAAGCAGATCTTTGAAGGTGAACCTCAGTTTAGCTTCGAAGTTCATTTCATTGAAATGAAACCAAGGAGGTTGGCCACGTCTACCTCCAGAGGGTCTTCACGTGTTCAAGCAGCTCAGCAGAAATCTCCTATACCAAAAACAAGGTTTTTAGCTACTTGTGATGGAAAATGCTTAAATAAGCAATTTAAAATTCAGCGTAGTCTATTCAAAAGGGATCATTTTAAAAGGTTCCTGTTTAAGATTGGGAACTCATGTACACCTGAGATGGAAAAAATAAAAATAAAAAATTAAAAAAAATAAAAGGTTCCTGGACAGAGCCCCTCCCATGTGTTAGTATTTACAGTGCAGTGGGTGATAGAAGTAGGCTGTTCTCGCCCCTGTGAGCGGCAGGCTTGCAGACTGTGAGCTGCTAGACGGGAGGCAGCGCTGAGGGTGTGGTGGAGGGCGTGTGAGTAGCTGGGGCGGGCCGGGCGGTGTTGGGGTCCCGGTGCTGAGAACTGCAGTTGGGAAACGACAGGCTTAAAGATGGTTTTTAGGCTGTTAAAAGGTTGTAAAATAAGCAGAGAAGAGTATGTGCCAGAGACAGCCTAAAATAGTGGCCCGCAAAGCCTAAAATATTTATTATCTGGCCTTTACAGAGAATGTAGAGTTTGCTGACTCTTGGTTTAAGGGTCGGGAAGTGCTTTACAGAGACTAAAATTTGAGCAGGCGTTTTACAGGATAAATAACATTTGCTTTTTAAGGTGGCAGCGGTGCGGTGCTGCAGGAGGGCCAAAGGGGAGAGAGAAGCTGGGGTGGGGAGCACAGGCGCCCGGAATCACCCAGAGTGGGGTGGAGCCTGGGCGCGGGGACTAAGGGGGGCACAGTTAAATACCAGCAAGCTTGAACTTGACACCGAAGTCACCCGTGAGCCCCCAGAAGCTTCTGAGTAGAATGTTGATGTCACGATTAGACTTAATTGTGAGACATTGAAATAACAGTCCTTTTTCCCCCCTCTGAGTCACGCTCTCAAACTGTAAGAGAGTTCTTCAGAAGTGATTGTACTGCTTAATAGGCCTCTGACTCGATGGTGCTCGATGTGCTCTCGGGTCCAGCGTTCCTACTGGAGCTTGGTCGACGTGCTCTTCACGCTTGTGTGCGTTCCCTGGTCAGCAGCAGACATGGGCGAGGTCTCAGCGATCGCAACGACTGAGGAACTTGAACGAGTCTCTGGAAAGGTGGAAAAATCCTTGCTGAGGTCCATCACTGTATCTCCACTGTTAAACCTCTGTCTGAGGATTTCAGTTTTGTGCTCTCTGTCAGTCCACCCAGGCGTGTATTCTCTGAGAGGTGAAAAGTAGAAGGGGTGCCCGAGGAGGGCAGACATTCTGGATTCCCTGGGACGGACTGTCTTCTCTTCTGAGCAAAGGAGGGGCGCTCCTGACTGATTCTGAGCCCTCACTGATGGGAACCATTGGTGTGTGGACTGTTTTTTGCAGAAATCAGAACCCTGGTCTCTGTACGAGTATGAAGCTGGTGAAGGCCTTCCTTCTAACGTCTGGATTCTTGGCGTCATCCAAAGTTGCTCAGATGGGCTGACTTTATAAGGAGATAACTGTTCCAGCCAAATAGATGTTGCTTTTCTGAACCAAACTCTTCAGAAAGGTCCTGTTTGCACTAGGGTCATCCCTGAGGAGTCCTGACAGCGAGTCCTGGGAGAGCAAGGCCCCAACCCGCCCCCACCCCAGGCTTGTCGATTGGAGCCCCTCTGCACCACGTCCCCGAGACCTGCCGCAGTCTTGGGGCGCAGCCATCAGCTTGGTGGGGCTGTGTGGCTGTGTGTCCTTGTTGGGGCCCCTTGTCTGGGAGATTAGCCCTGCTGGAGCTCCCAGTGCACACACGGATGCCTGTGGGCTTCAGAAAGGGGTTCATCCGCACGCCAGCCTCTGCTGTCACTCTTTTGCTGAGCTTCCAAGAGCCACCCTGCCCCCATACCAGGACTTTAATGCTTGAAAGAGTGGTGTGAGTGTGTGTGTGGGGGTGTGTGTGTTTTGTTTCAAGAGAAAAGCCAATGTAGTCATGGTAGAATACTTAGAAAAAGCAAATATTTCCCATCGCCTCCCCAGTATTTTGATATGTAGTATGTGGTCCTTTCGGAGAAGGCAATGGCACCCCACTCCAGTACTCTTGCCTGGAAAATCCCATGGATGGAGGAGTCTGGTGGGCTGCAATCTATGGAGTCGAGAAGAGTTGGACAGGACTGAGCGACTTCACTTTCACTTTTCACTTTCCTGCACTGGAGAAGGAAATGGCAACCCACTCCAGTGTTCTTGCCTGGAAAATCCCAGGGGAGCCTGGTGGGCTGCCGTCTGTGGGGTCGCACAGAGTCGGACACGACCGAAGCAACTTAGGAGCATGTGGTCCTTCGCGCCTGGTGTCGTTCGTGGAGTATAATTTTTTCAAGGTTCATCCGTGTTGTAGCATGTAACAGTAATTAATATTTGTAGGAAAGTAACATTCCATTGTATGGATAGACTACATGTATATGTTCATCATGTTGATGGACATTGGGTTGTTTCCCCTTTAGGGGAAAATTATTATTTTTATAATAATAAATAATGCTGCCATGAAAAATCCTATAAAAGTTTTTGTGAGAACCTAAGTTTTTGTATCTGTTATAAACAAAGCTGGATCACACCGTAACTCTATGTGTAACATTCTGAATGACTGCAAGGCTGATTTTCCAAGCAGCTGGGACAGTTTCCATTCCCATCAGGAGTGTATGCAAGTCCTGCTTTCTGCGCCTCTTCACCAGACACTGTTACTGTCCGTCGTCTTTATTTTAGACATTCTAGTGGGTGTGAAATGACAGCTCATTTTGGTTCTGGTTTGCACCTCTCTAATGGCTAGTTGTGTTAAGCATCCTTTTGCGTGTTTAGTGATCGTTTAAATAACTTCCTTGGGAAAATGTCTATTCATATTCTTTGTCCATTTCTAAAGTTGGGTTGTCCTTTTTGTCCGAGTATGAGAGTCCTTTATGTAATCTGAGTACAATTCCTTTATCAGATACACGGTTTATAACATATTTTCTCCATTCTGTAAGGTGTCGTCTCACTTTCTTGATGATGTCCTTTGATGCACAGGTGTTTTTTAACCTTGATGAGGTCTAGTTGTTTTTTTTTCTTCTTTGATTGCTCGTGCTTTCAGTTATGATTAAGCAAATCATTGCCTAATCCAAGATCAGAAAGATCTATTCCTGCTTTCTTCTCAGAGTTATGTAGTTTTAGCTCTGACCTTTAGCCTGTGATCCATTTTGAGTTAATTTTTGTGTTTGGTGTGAGGTGTAGGGGTCTAGCTTCATTTTTTTGCAGCTGGACATCCACTTGTCTGTTAGTTGCAAAAACTGGTCTTTCCCCCCTCAAATGGTTTTGGTACCCCTGTCAAAATTAATTGACCACAAAGGCTCATTTTTGAACTCTAAATTCTCTGCTGTAGACCTTTACGTCTGTCCTTATGCCAATACTGTCTTGATTACTTGCTTCATAGTGAGTGTTAAAATTGGGCATAATGAGTCCTCCAAATTTGTTCTTGTTTTTCAAGATTTTTTTGTCTGTTCTGAGTCCCTTGCATTCCCTCATGCATTTTAGGATCAATTTCTGCAGCATGTAACTTTCTCTGTTTCACCTATTAAGTCATGAGCATCTTCCTTTTTCCTAGTCTAAACTTGGGCCAACACAGCAGCCCTGAGCCACGGTGAGCACGTGAAATGTGGCCGGTCCAGACTGGGGTGTGCTGGGAGTGTGGCCTGGAAAGAGAGAGTGTGGGGGAAACCCACAGAAGAGCTCATTAATAATTGTTTATATTGAGTGCTTATTGAAACAACAAATTTGATATTGGGTTAGATAATGTATATTACTGGACTTGACCTATTTCTTTTTACTTTTCCAGTGTGGCGGCTAGTAGATTTAAAGTTGTGTGGATCTCATCTCTAGGTTAGATGGAAGTGTCTTTTACTAGAAGGGCATCCTATTTGGTAGGCTGCATGATTACATGGTTGTGTCAGTTCTCTTGTTTCAGTCCTTGGTTGTTTAAACACTTAGGCTATTTCTGGTTTTCTCCACTTTATACAGTGTTGTGGTAGTTGACCATGGAGCTAGGTCTGAATTCATAAGGAGGACCTTGGAAGTGTGTTTGCTGAACTGTTAAATGTGGGGCATGCAAACTCTTGTGTTAAAGTGTTGAGTGAGTGAGCAAATGTTTCATATGAACAAAAAATAATCTTTCAAAATAAGACTACAGACAGATTCAATCAACATTGACTGAGCACCTTCGCTTTGAGTAGGCTTCTGTTCCAAGAGTTGGGAACACAGTGGTGAATGAGTCTAGGTTCTAGCTCCCTCAAAGCTGGTCTTCTAATGGGGGAAAGGGACAGTCATCCAACTGGTAGCTGTATCAGGGGCTGGTGAAGAGTGACCCAAGAGGTTGGAGAAGCAGGCCTATGTAGGCCGGCGTGTGGCAGGGGCATCCGGGAAGCCGTTCTGAGCAGGTCACAGTTATGGAGGGACCAAAACAGAAGCAGGGAAGGGAGTCATGTGAAAATCTGGGAGAGGAATGGTTTTAAGTAGAGGGGTCAGAGTTCAAGACCTTGCAGTGGGAATATGTGTGTTTTAGAAACAGCAAGGAGGCCAGTGGGGCTGGAGCTTGGGGAGAAGTGTAGTCGGATTGGGAGTGTACTTGGATGGAGCTGATGGTCTTTGCTGGTGGACCGGGTGTGGGGCGTGTGAGGCATGGCCAGTTTTTATGCTCTGAGCACTTGTGTGCGGCCTTTTTCCTGAGCCAGGGATTGCTGGAGGTGGGTCCGAGGGCAGGGGGCTCACATGGAGATGCTGAGTTGGTAACGAGATGGACCAGCCTGGAAGTCACAGGGCAGGTGGGACTGGAGTCAGGAAAGCTACTGGATATCAGGTGGGTTGAGTGAGAACCACCCACTGGACTTGGGAACCTGGAGGTCTTAGAGGACTTCTACCCAAGTGGTGTTGGTCAGCTGCCGTAGGGCTGCAGGTGCAGGATTTTAAGGGAGGATGGGTTGTGTGTATTGACAGCTCCTTGAAAAGTTTGCTGTGAGTGAACAGCATGATGGAGGTGGGGAGCCGGGGCTAGACAGCCTCTTCCGTCCGACCGCTGCCTGCCCCATGCTGGTGGGAGTGGTCCCAGAGAGAGGCTGGGACACAGGGGCTGGGGTCCAGGACCAGGGTGGAGGGTGGGCTTCTTGACCGGCCCCAGAGAGAAGGCGAGTAGCCTAGCAGGCCTTCCATTCCCTGGGGGAGGATGAGGAAAGCTCATCCAGTGTTTCCGAAAGCTAAGAGTGACGAGGAGGTGAAGGGCATGGTAGGAGTTGCTGGGGGGTTAGATGTAAAATTTGCATGAATTTTTAATATGAAACCTCAAACTTCACTTCAAAATGCTTACCCTCGGGGTTCTCTCTCCGGTGCCTTGGGGTGTATTTTGGTGGAAAAGTTTGAGAAGCCACTTCATTATGGTATTCTATTGTTATGTTGTTAAATCTCACCCAAGTGAGTATTTAACCTTAAAGAGTTTGAGATCCACTTACCCATTTTGTTATCTTTAATAGAGCTTTTGCAGCTGCTCCAAATCTCCCTGTCTGTGCGTCTTAATGGTTGCTTGGCAGGCGCTTCGCTGTGCGTGGGGGAAGCCGCGGGGCGTCTGTCGGAAGCGCCGCCCTGGGCTCCGCCCCTTCCCAGGTGAGGACGGGGAGGAAAGCAGGCCCTGCGGCGCCACGCCCACCAGAGGCGTTTTAGGGAACCTTTTTCCTGATTCTGCGAAACGGTTAACGATGGCACTGCGCAGCTTTTAATTCTGGCAGAGTGGTTTGAGGGAGCTGAGGGCAGGCATCAGCCAGCCTTTTAAGGGACTTAATCGCGTGGCCTGCTTTCTTTCCTTCCTATACAGTTTTAGTAAAATTAAATCCCCTCCCGCCATGGTGGCTCAGACGGTAAAGAATCTGCCTGCAATGCAGTAGAGACGGGTTCAGTTCCTGGGTCGGAAGGCCCTCTGGAGAAGGGCACAGCAGCTCACTCCAGTATTCTTGCCGGGAGAATTCCACGGACAGAGGAGCCTGGTGGGCTACGGTTCATGGGGGTCGCAAAGAGTCGGACACGACGGAGCGACTGAAACTTTCCCTTCTCGCCATTTCAGCTCTGCCGCCGCCTCGGCAGAAAGTGCTGTGAACAGTCGGGTTCACTTCACGGGGCGGGACCGGAGCCTGGGGGCCTTCCCTTCCCGCTTCGTGTTGACAGATGAGATGGCCGGGGCTTGCAGCTTGATTTGTAGCGGGACGTTCATGTGCATGACTGGGTCACAGGGCCCTTGCTTCCCATTCTCCCGACCTCCTGGGGACCTGCTCCTCCTTCCGTCGCCCTCTTGAACTCCAGAGCAGGGCCTGTCCGGCCTCTCGAGGTGCCTCTGCAGGGTCTGTGCTGCGGCCGCCCTCTCCTGACCGCACCTGGTGTCCCTTTGCCAGGTGTAACTCGCTCTTTCCTCCCTGGTCTCCCCTTGGGGGTCTGAGCTCCACGAAGGCAGGGCCTACGGGCCTCGTGTTCAGCTGCTGTGTCCAGCCTCTGCCAAGGGGTCTGCCAGCGTGTGCCCAGAAAGTGCATACAAGAACCAAACGTGTGTGTGAACCCAGACTTTGAGTCCAGCTCGCTGCCGTCTCCTGGCCATCCTCGGGCGCTCAGGTCACTGTGCAGCCAGGGCTTTAATGACTCTTCACGACCTGGGGGCCAAGGTGTTTGGGACTTTGGAATTTTTGAGGTTTTAGGATGGAATGAGTGAATATACCACACACTGTAGAAGGTCTTAGTACCTTGTCATCAGGCAGTAAGAGCTTTGCGGCAGGTGTGACCAGTCCAGGTGAGTGGGGCGGACTCTGTGCCAAGGCGTGTTATAAACATGTTTCCAGAGCTTCTGGGATTTCGGGACTCAGATATCTGAGAGATTGTGGGCCAGTTTGGGTGCACGTCTGATTTTTAGGCATTGGTGCTGGAAAGGAGGAAGCCGGCTGCAGCCCTCCTGTGATATGCTGGGAGGAGCACCCTGAGGGGCGCCTCTGGTGGTCGCAGGGTTTGCTATCCCCACCGGCCTACCTTGCTTGGAGAAGGGCGTCCCCAGGGAGCTGGCTGCAGGGCGCTGGACGCGGTGCAGGGCGTGTCGGTGCCAGGCTGTAGACGTGGGCTGTCCTGCATTGGCCTGGGTCCCCCAGCAGCCTGGCGGGGGGCTCAGGGGTGCTGCACAGCGTGGGGGGAGGGTCTTCTATTTCAGACCCTTTCACCTCTGTGCCCTCCATGGCTGCAAGTTAAGCTTGGGGCCGAAGGAGAACGTGAAGGCCCTCCGCCAGGATGGCCTGTCTGTACCCTCACTCTGTGCCCTCTTGAGAGAGGTTTTCAGCATTTGTGGTTGTTCAGTTCAGTCACGTCCACCCTGTGGGCTGTATCACGCCAGACTCCCCTTTGCTTCACTGTCTCCTGGGTTTGCTCAGGCTTAGATCCATTGAGTCTGTGATGCCGTGCCAACCTCTGTCGTCTCCTCCCGCCTCAGTCTTTCCCAGCATCAGGGTCTTTTCCAGTGAGTCAGCTCTTTGCATCAGGTAGCCAGAGTGTTAGAGCTTCAGCATCAGTCCTTCCAGTGAATATTCAGTGTTTATTTCCTTTGGGATGGATCGGTTTTGATCTCCTTGCTGTCCAAGGGACTCTCAAGAGTCTTCTCCTGCACCACAGTTTGAAAGCGTCAGTTCTTTAGCACTCAGCCTTCTCGATGGTTCAACTCTCACATTCGTACATGACCACTGGAAAAACCACAGCTTTGACTTTTCAACATTGGGTGGATTTAATAGGTGTTTTCTGACTCTTAAAATATGAGTATAGTTCTGCTTTACTATTTTTAAGATGCATTTTTGACATAAATGGAACTCTTTAAAAAACTTTACCTGCTTTTTGGTATGGTGCTTGCATTTTGAAAAAAATGTTTAATTGCCAGGCTGCAGGAAAGGCTGCTCTTTTTTGTTAGAAAATGAAGAGTCAAGACTGAAATATGTCTCAAAATGTATATTCCATGCATTTGAAATGGATGTGGGGTCCAAAAGTTTGTTCCTGAAGCAGATGTCACTTTGTATTATTTCTGACAGTTTTCTGTGGTCTTTGATAAATTATGTAGATTGTATTAACTCTCATCTGAACATGTGTATTAAAGATTAGCCTTTCCAAAGATTTAGAATTATTTTTGTCCAAGGCACTGGACCTAAAATTTAATGAGCCATGATACTGAATCAGAAACACACTCTCAGTCTTTTAGATTTTATAAGAGATACTGTAGTTTTCAAAAAGACTTGTCAGAATGGTCTTTTGCGATGTATTTTAAGATAGTTAAGAATAGAGCTTGTATCGTAAAATTGTCTTTCAAGACATATTCTGGGGTTTTATGAGTGATTAATGTTGGCATTACCCAGAGTTTTGTGGTCAGTATTTGCAAGTAATTTACTTAACAACGTTTTAAAGAGACTCCTCCTTGTGTTTTATAATTACCCTTTTGGGGGGACTAACCTGTTACAGAAAAAAATATCTGGTCGTGTTATGTTTGCTACAGAGGTTATTATGTTTATAGACTTGGAAGTACTTGATTTCTTAGGATGTGTGTGTAGATAGATTATGTAGTTTACAATGTTTGCATCTGTATTGTGTGTATAAACAGATCGGTTTCCCAGTGCAGCCTTCCGAGTGTCATAGAAGACTGAGGGCTTTATAAAAGGTCATAATAGAAAGGTTGTGTGTGTTTCAATTGCTTATGTGTTTTTTCCTCCTGGATTGTTAAAAAAAACAAACACAGACACACAACAGTGACCATAGCATGTGAGAAAATGTTAAATGTGTGCAACACTACGTATAAGATGTCCCACAGAAGTTTTTATTCACGGTGAGGCACACTGGGAAGGCTCCATTAACTCACTCATTAGGTGGGATCATAATTCTGGAAAAACCACTTCACCATAGGGGTGTTTACAAAACCTGAAGCCTCCTATGCCAAGTTTTGACATTGCTTAGCTGTTTAGGTAGCAAGTGGCGCAGCGTCAAAACCCGTTTCAAGCTTCCTATGTTGTCAGCGTGCAGATTTTCTTTATTCAGTAAAGTATGGATTTACCAATCTGAGTAATTTGAAATGCATACAGTAGCGTTAAAAAAAAGAAAAAATTAGATCGACCAAACCGAAAATGTGTGTATATCTGAGTTAGTTTCTTTTCTTGATTTTGGTTAAGTTAACAGAAGAATCTTCACATCTGTAATTTCTGGTAACTTAATGAGAACACGCTGAACTTTTGGGTCACGGTAAATTTTCCCATTATGTAAAATATTTTACACACTGGTTGACTCATTGTGAATTGTGAGTAGACATGATTCTCTTCCTGCGGAAAATAGAAACACATACTATCGGAATGACGGTTTCGGCCAATGGCAGAGCTGCTGAGATGGCGCGTTGCCTTCTGTTGGTTGGGCTGTTGAGGACGTTGAGATGGACACACAGCAACGGAGTGAGTGGGAGCTGTTTGCTGGGTGTAGAGGAAATAGTCTTTCTATCAACCTGTTATTTTCTACAGAAGCTTGTTTGTGTTTCTGCGAGTTTCATGTTCAGTTAGCGCGTGTGTTTTCTTTGACTGTATTGACTTGAAGTCTTAATATTTCTGGCTGTTAAAAACCCCAGTGCTCATATTTATTTCATAGCGGAAAAAACTAATGAGCACTTTTTGGTGATGGTGGTGGGGTGCCTAGTTTCCCTAATTAGCATCCTCCCTTGTGTTTAAAAGTGCTACATTTGCATGTAGGTGTGATTTCTATTTTACATTCAAGCTCAGATCAATTTACTTGTTACAAAACTGTTGAACTCTGAGATGTGGGGGAGAAGGAGTTACCAAAAAGAGTTGTGAGTTGTTCTAAACAGTGAGAAGCTTATTCACTACTACTTGGAAGGGGCACCCCCAGAATAATGCATTTTAGGGGGGCAAAATGAAGACTCATAGCATTTTCCCTGCTTGGTTTCTTCTAGGTGGTGCGCTGAGTCTCAGTGAGGGAGGCTAACGACCAGACACGTGGCCGTGCGCTGGATTGTGTAGCCACACACCGCGCGGCTCGCCTGCGCCCAGCGTCCAGTTGAGCGGGGTTTATTGTGTCCACAGAGCTGTGCGGCCATAGCCCGTTGTGGACATTTCACACGCCCTGGGTCACACAGCATGTGGCCTTTTGTGTCTGGCTTTTTTCACGTAGCATCGTGTGTTCAGGATTTGTCCGTGTGGCGGTCTGTGTCGGCAGGCTGCTCCTTTTTGTGGCTGAATCATACGCCTCCGTGTGGACGTGCTGTGTGTCGGGAGCAGTGTTCATTCAGTCCGCTGGTACCTTTGTGCCATGCCGCCTTTCTGGCTGTTGTGAACAGCGTGCCTCGGGACAGTCACCTGCGGGTGTTCGTGAGGTGGACGTCCCCGCGTCTCGGGTGCAGACCTGGAGGTGTTGGCATCAGCTGGGGATGCTTCTTTGACGTAGTGTCCAGGTTCCCATTTAAATGTGTAAAGCAGCTTTGCTGCTTGTAACTGAGGCCTCTCTGCCCTTTGTTGGTGACCTGGCGGCTCCTGTTTCACGTTTGAAGCCCCTTCTTTCCTGAGATCACATCATATCTGACACTCATCAAGTGAGTGTCCCCGTAGATTTTCTGCAGCTAATTAAGTCTGTTCCGCTTCTAAGCCAACTAACCCTTACCTGTATTTTATATTTTTACTGGGCTCTTTCCCCCGCTCTTCTTGAGGGACGCCCCTTTGTTCCCTGGCCCCTGCTGCACGGGGTGACTGGGTGAGTGGTTGTCTGCGTATGTCCCCTCCAGGCAGCGCACGCTCACTCCTTTGGCTCCTTTCAGGGTAACTTTGGTAACTGGGTTGTCAACTGTTTATTACTGAAGTAATAAACACCTTAAGATAGTCGTGATCCTCTTGAGCATCTTGGTAAGTGTCCAAATGAGATCCGTGGGGACGTTTCCGTGATTTGTATGGAGCTCATGTGAATGCACGTTAACAGCGTGAGCTGATTGCCCGAGTTGGTTGTGAATTTCCTCACTGCTCTTTAGCAAAGGAGCAGGTTCTGTGTGGTCATTTCAGTGAATGGGGAGAGCCCTTCAGGTCTCTCGTCATGTATTTGAACTGAGTTAAGCTTGGAGAAGTGATTGCGCTTTGCGATGCGTGCTTTATTTTTAACAGTTGTGTCTACGTTTTGAGAAGCCTATGCCTTCAGCAGTTTTTCACGTGTGTTACGGTTGAATCGAATCAACACTCAGGTTCATAGGACAAGCCTTACTCCTTTTCTGTCGGCAGGAAATTCCATATTCAGAAAGAGCGAGCGGTCAATTGGGGGACCGTGTCAGAGGGAGACGGGGCACCCTTTCTGCCCTGCCCCAGCTCCGGGCTGAGAGGTTGTGGGCTGTGTGCCTGCCCCAGGAGGTTCGTGCCAGGTCCAGGGCAGGCAGCAGGCAGCTCTGCCTGGCCCCTAGTCATGCACCTGACGTTGCTCCTCGTGTTGGAGCCTGGCTGCCTGCTCAGCAGACGGTGGAGACAGCAGGAAACTGGGCAGGCGCGGGGCCTGGCTCACCACCCTTGGTGTTCAGGCAGTGAACCTGGCCTGTGTGGTCCTGTGTGGTCCTGTAGCCTGTTCCCCCCTCCCCCATCTCCCTGGGGACGCCGTCTCCCCCAGGGCACTGGCCTGTGTGGCCCTGTAGCCTGTTTCCCCCTCCCCCATCTCTCGGTGCTGGACCTGGGGGCCGGGTCTCAGCCCCGGGCAGCTTTCCCTGGCCCATCCTGAGGTATTGCTTGTTCCAGGAGGCACAGAGTCTTGAGGTGAGACCCCTGGCCGCTCCTCCAGACCCTCCTGGGAGAACCCACTCAGGCCAGAGCACTGGGTTCTGGTGGCCAGACAGCGGTGCAGCTGCAGACAGCAGCCTTGATCCCCGATCTGAAAGGCAGAATCTAGGGGAGAGTCTGTGGGGAGCTTCTAACTGTGCCTGGAGACGTTTGATGGAAGTTCCTCTGGGTCCATTAAACCACTCCAGTGAGTGTCTGTAAAGCATGGTGTCCCCACGCCGCCTCTCTGCCTTCCCTTCTGATCAGCCACCTCGTGCTATGAGTTATCCAGCCAGTCAGGAGCTGACTTGAGATGACCTGGTTTGATCCAGGATATTCATTTATTCACACAGCACCTCCCTGGGGAGAGACGGGGTGGGAAGGCTTTGGTGTTTCCATAAACGTGCTCCCTCCTGCTTCGCGGAGTGAAGCCCCTAGAAGTACCCTCTTCCCCAGGCGGAGCCCCTGGACCTGGGCTGGGGGCCCATGTGAGGGGTGCGGTGATGCTGGGGCTCCCACCTGGGCGGTGGCTGATATCCTCTGGGCCTCAGGTGGAGGTGATGCGGGGGGTGCTTCCCGGTGTGGGGCCGGGGGTCTGCCCTGTGGCCCCACGCCTGTGCACCAGTGATGCTGGGTCCTGCGGGCACTCAGCCACATTGTCTCATGGCGTGGTCACTTCTAGGACAGACGGGAGCCCAGAGGAAGGGCCTTGCTGCTTGCTGCTTGTGGTGGGAAGAGGGTGGAGTGGTGAGGCTTCCTGGAGGAGATTCCGGAGCTGGAGGCGTGAGGGGAGCCAGGTGGGCAGGGGAAAGCGGAGCAGGATCCCCCACCCGGGAGAAGAGCGGACATCTGTAGGCAGCCGCAGGCCGCTTCATGTCCCTGGAGGAGGGACCCCTCACTTGCCCCTTGGTCCCCGGCTCAGTGTGGGGCTTGGCGGGGCACACCAGAGCCAGGGCAGGCAGTCTCTGAGAGGTGGCGGTGTGGGGAGCCTGGTGCAGGGCCCCCCACTGAGTTCAGGCTCTGCCCCCTGCGCTTGGTGGACAGGCGCTCAGGGCGACTGTGTGCTTTAGGGACTGGGTGCCTGGGTATCTGTGAGGCATTGGCGGTGGCGCTGAGGGTCCCATGGGCTTCAGGGCAGAAGCCACTCTCGCTGGGGATCGCAAGTGTGTGCTGGGGACACTGCACCATTTTGAGGGCTGCCGCCCTCATCTCCCCTTTTTCCCGGGGGTGCCCGTCCATCAGCTCCTGTGAGGCGGTCTTCCTCACTGAGCCGGCTGCCCTCCAGCTCGCCCTCCCGCCCCCCAGTCCCCACGCCCAGGATGACCTGTTCTGTGAGTGTCACCCCCAGCCTGCCCTGGCCAGCGGGACGGTGAGCTCGGCCTCGTTCGTGGCTTTTCATAGGCGGCACGTGGGTAAGGCTCGCTGAGTAGACCGAGTGAAGCAACAGAAGTTGAAGGTCACTTAGCAGGTGCGTTACTGCTGTTCCCAGTGTCTTTCCTGAGGCTGGCTGTGTGGCTGCGGTTCAGGATTTCAAGCGCAGTGTCGGAGGCAGTAGCTGGGCGCTCAGGGTGATTGCTGCCACCTGGGTGCCCGAAGCTCCCAGATCTCCTCGCCTGAGTCCTCTGGCCGCCGGGGGCTCCCCTCGGGCACCGGGGCAGGTGGGAGGCAGCAGAGGTGCAGGGTTCTCACCGGGGCGCTTGAGCAGTGAAGACGGTGTGTCATCAGGCTCGCTTCATTCCTCTCCGCATTTCCACCCAGCACAGCACATGGTCAGAGCCGTCCTCCAGTGAAAGCCACGAACTCGCCAGCCTGCAGGAAACAGGTTGGAAATCTAGAAATGCTCTCCCCCATCCCCAGGTTTTTGCAACATTTATTTTTTAAAAGATCTTTAGAAAATCTTTGTGATTCAGAAGGCAGCTTCCTGTGTTGGGGAGTCTCTCTCCGGCGTTCCTGCTTCTGAGCTTGGTGGCTTGCTTCAGAAAGACTGCAATGCAGCGGCTACCAAAGTGCCTGTTAATATGGCAGCAACTGGCGGGGAGGTCTCCTGCCCTCTCCACAGCCGTGGCCCGCGGCCTGCAGTCTGAAGGAGGAGACTGAGAAGGCGATGCCCCCCGGGACGTAGCCGGTCAGTGGTGAGGCTGGTCAGTGGGTTTTGTGGGCACTGTGGCCAGCACAGGCCTGTCCTGCAGCAGCTCCGTGAAGTTGCTGATGCAGTGGGCTGCCGGGGAACGCGAGGCTGAAGATGCCTTTGCAGTCTGTGTACGGCGATTTTGTCTCCTTCTCTGTGCTCACGGTGGATTATGAGAAGGTAAGGGACTTTGTATACCATGCATGATATGTATTTTAAATATTTATCAGTATCCCCGATGAAGGCAAAGAATTATGACTGAGTAGGTGTCTTTTGAACCTGAGAGAGGAAAACTTTGGCTTCTTATTAAGGACACTTTGGACCTTTGAACAGCCGCCTTATTTATGTTGACAGATGCACTCGAAATGAATCATAAAAGATGTTCTTTAAAGAGATCTGCCTTTTCTTTGCCTTGCTAACAGCCACAGTTGAATTTCAGGGATGTAGCTGTGGATGTAATGTGCTGTATCTTTAACTTAGGGGGCGACAGTTCCGGGAATCTGGTGTGCAATGTTTTGGTTTTCAAAATCGCAGCGTCCGGTGCCGGACGGTGAGGTCTGGTGTCCTCGGTGCTCATCGGCCTTCAGTTGAGCATCTCCGTGTGTGCAGCCCAGTCCCATCCCGGGGCCAGCTGGATCTCCCTCCAGCTGTTCCTCTTTGTTTATCTAAGAGGCAGGCTGAGAGTCAGAACTCAGATTTATTTTGCTTTGAATTGGTGGCCCCAAACGGTATTAAATGCATTATGGGTGGTAATTTATATGTGCAGCGCCAAGAAATATAATGTCAGGGTTGCCATGGTGACTGCATGCATTCCAGAAAGCTTATGAATGGGTTCTGAACCTGCTGGCATTTTAAGTGAGATGTTCCAGCCGAGAGCCTGCATTCACGATGAGTGTAAATGAATTCAGCCTCCCCGGAGCCATGCGCCCCCCTCTCCATTACCAGAGCTGTCCCTCCAGCTCCGGTCTTCCTCTGCTGACATCTGCCTCGGTCTCTCGGTTCCTGGCGACAGACTCCGGTTGAGAGGTGGTTTTTCGACTTGCCTGTGTGTGCGTGTGTGTGCGCTTGCGTGTGTGTGTGTGTGTGCGTGCAGTGTCCTGGCCCTCGGCTTGCCGGCGGGCAGCGTGGCGTGGGCTGGCCGTCCGGAAGGCCCCCAGCGTGGTCGCCGCCGCGTGTGCTGGTGCGGGCCTGCTGAGCTCCATCCACCTGAGGAGCTCTCCAGCGACACCGCGGGGCTCCGGGAGCGCCCGGCTCCAGGGAGGCGGCCCTGTCTGCTGCTGCTTCCAGGAGGTCTGAGAGGTTGGTTTTGGAGAGGGAGGCCCCGGTTAGAAAGACCCGCTTTCAAAATGCCAAACTTGTGAAAATAATAAGCAAAGGCCTAGTATCTATCTTTATTGGAAATGTGTGCAGTCTGTTTGAAAACCAGTTCCCCTGTGCATTGAAACTGTCTTGACTGCATGGGACTGAAATACCTGTTTGCTTTTATTCTGTGAAAGGAGTCTAGACAGCCTGCTGCCCAGGGGGCTGAGGTCTGAGGCAGCCCCGGGGCAAGGACAGCTCCTGAGAGAGGCCTCAGGTTCCTGGAGGACACTTCACCCTCCTTTTTGCTATTCACAGATGTTCGGACCATATAGTTTAAACATTAATCCTGAAGAAGGCTCGGCCTCCAGGCTCGTGCAGCTGGGTGTGCCCCACCCGCAGGCCCTGGTTAGGAGTCGCCACCTGACAGTCCTTTATCTCACGGGGAGGAGACCGAGGCCCAGACAAGTTAGGCCGCTTGGTCAGGGTCCCCGGGCAGGTCACAGCCAGCTCGGGGACCAGAGGCCTGCTCGGCCTCCTCCTGAGGGTCCTTTCCTGACAGTAGAGGTGTGCTCTCAGGCTGCCGTTTCCCGCTTTCCTTTTTTATCCAGAGAGCCCTACCGCGGGGACTGGAACAGTGCTCTCCAGTTCACAGTTGTGACTGTTCCTGCCTTCCCCTCCTCCTCCCCTCCACCAGCCATTGAGCGCGGTGTGCTGTCAGGGGTCGGGTGGGGGAGGGCCCACCTCCGCCCCAGGCCACCTGCCGTCCTGAGGGATTAGTGCCCTGTGCGTGGGGCCTGCGGCCTGTGGGCCCAGGTGAATTCTGCCTCCACAGTGGCACTTTGGCCTGTCTGAGGTGTTTTCCAGAGAAGCTCACTGCCCAGTGGTCACCGGGGGTGAAGCTGAATCATCACCTGTTGACTCAAGGTCACAATACTGTGCTCACTGGGGCAGAATAACCTAGCAATACTGGGTGCAGCCTCAAAGTTACACCTTGTTACAGGTAATAAGAGGTTCAGCTCACGAGGTGTAAAGTACAACTTGATAGGGTCCTGGTGTCTCAGATGGTAAAGAACCTGCCTGCAATGCAGGAGACCTGGCTTTGATCCCTGGGTTGCGAAGATCCCCTGGAGAAGGGCATGGCAGCCCACTCCTGTACTCTTGCCTGGAGAACCGCATGGACGGAGGAGCCTGGGGGCTGCCGTCCACGGGGCCGCAGAGAGTCGGACGTGGCTGAGCAGCTGGCACACCATCCTTGTGTTAAACGCTGGCTGACCCAGAGATTTTAAAAAAGATTTGGTCACCTCACCTGGCATGCGAGGTCTCAGTTCCCTGACCAGGGATCAAAGCCACGCCCCCTGCACTAGAAGCTTGGTGTCTTAACCAGTGGACCGCCAGGGGAGTCCCCCAACCTAGACTTTTAATTTGATGGTCTTCCGGAAGATTGAGATTGTCTTACAGACCATGTTTTCCTCAGTGGCCACAGTGGCGCCTCTCATCCTGCAGACGGCCTCACTATGGGACTTTGGCTAGGAGACGAGTCTCTGCTCCTTCTCTGTGACCCGGGACCAGGTGTGTGACCCAGCTCACCCACTGGTATGGCAGGAGTGACTTCCAAGCTAGGTCGTAAAAACACAGTGCAGTTTTCGCCTGGCTTCTCTTTGGGGACACTTGCTGTGGGGAAAGCCATTCTGAGGCCCCAGTCAGCAGCCTCCCGGCAGGCGAGAAACATCCTGGCAAGTGACTCTGCATTCTGCTCTTCTCGCTTCTCAGCCAAGACCCCAGACACCGTGGAGCAGAGCTGTGCCCAGTCTAGATCCGCAGCCCACAGAGGCTGAGACAGGTGGGGGTTTAGGCCACTCTGTTTGGGGTGACTTATCAAATCCCTTGCGATTATGCAGTGGAGGTGATGAATAGATTCAAGGGATTAGATCTGATAGACAGGGGCCTGAAGAGCTGTGGGTGGAGGTTTCTAACACTGCACAGGAGGTGGCGACCAAAACCATCCCCAGGAAAAAGACACGCGACAGGCAAAGCGATAGTCTGGGGAAGCTTTACAAATAGCAGAGGAAGGAAAAGCGAGAGGCACAGGAGAAAAAGATACTCCCAACTGAATGCAGAGTTCCAGAAAATAGCAAGGAGAGATAAGAAAGTCCTAAGTGAACAGTGCAAAGTAATAGAGGAAAACAATAGAATTGGAAAGACTAGAGATCTCTTCAAGAAAACTGCAGATATCGAGGGAGTATCTCATGCAAGGATGGGCAGAATAAAGGACAGAAATGGAATGGACCTACAGAAGCAGAAGACATTAAGAAGAGGTGGCAAGAATACACAGAAGAACTGAACAAAACAAGGTCTTAATGACCTGGATAACCAGGATGCTATGATCACTCACCCAGAGCCAGACATCCTAGGTGCCAAGTCAAGTGGTCCTTAGGAAGCTTTACAGCAAACAAAGCTAGTGGAGATGGTGGAAATCCAGCTCCGCTATTTCAAATCCTAAAAGATGATGCTGTTTAAGTGCTGTACTCAATATGCCAGCAAATTTGGAAAACTCAGCAGTGGCCACAGGACTGGAAAAGGTCAGTTTTCATTCTGGTCCCAGAGGACAGTGCCAAAGAATGTTCAAACTACTGCACAGTTGCACTCATTTCACATGCAAATAAGGTCATGTTCAAAATTGTTCAAGTACATGAAGCTGGAACTTCTAGATGTTCAAGCTGGAGTTAGGAAAGGCAGAGGAACCAGAAATCAAATAGTGAACATCCGTTGGATCATAGAGACAGCAAGGGAATTCCAGAAAAATATCTACTTCTGCTTCATTGACTATGCTAAAGCCTTTGACTGTGTGGATCACAACAAACTGTGGAAAATTCTTAAAGAGATGGGAATACCAGACCAGCTCACTTGCCTCCTGAGAAAACTGTATGTGGATCAAGAAACAACAGTTTGAACCAGACTGTCTCAAAATTGGGAAAGGAGTATGGCAATGCCAGATATTGTCACACTGCTTATTTATTTCATATGCAGAGTACATCATGAGAAATACCAGGCTGAATGAATCCCAAGCTGGAATCAAGATTGCTGGGAGATATATCAACCTCGGGTATGCAGATGATAACCACTGTAATGACAGAAAGTGAAGAGAAACTAAGTAACCTCTGGATGAAGGTGAAAGAGAAGAGTGAAAAGGCTGGCTTAAAACTCAGCACTCAAAAGCTAAGATCACGGCATCTGATCCCATCACTTCATGGCAAATAGAAAGGGAGAAAGTGGAAGCAGTGACAGAGTTTCTTTTCTCGGCTCTAAAATCCCTGCGGGTGGTGACTGCGGCCGTGGAATTAAAAGGCATTTGCTCCTTGGAAGGAAAGCTGTGACAAACCTAGATAGAATATTAAAAAGCAGAGACGTCACTCTGCTGACAAAGACTCATAAAGTCAAAGCTGTAGTTTTTCCAGTAGTCATGTATGGATGTGAGAGTCGGACCATAAAGAAGGCTGAGCCTGAAGAATTGGTGCTTTTAAACTGTGGTGCTGGAGAAGATTCTTGAGAGTCCCTTGGACGGCAAGGAAATCAAACTAGTCGATCTTAAAGGAAATCAACCCCAAATATCCATTGGAAGAACCGATGCTGAAGCTCTAATATTTTGGCCACATGATGCGAAGAGCCAGCTGGTTGGAAAAGACCCCGGTGCTGAGAATGGTTGAGGGCAGGAGGAGCAGGTGGTGGGGACAGCAGAGGATGAGATGATTCGACAACATCACCGACTCACTGGACAGGAGTTTGAGCAAACGCCAGGAGATAGCAGAGGACAGAGGAGCCTGGTGGGCTGCAGTCCGTGGGGTCACAAAGAGTTGGATACGACTTAGCAACTGAACAACATTATGAAGCCTAGTTACTGCAGTCCTTGGTGTTTCCATTCACCAGTATTAGATATGGCATTTTATTATATGCTGCATGTAGAAAAATTAAGAAATTACTGTTTTTTAAAAAAATAATTAGCTATAAAAAATTTTAATAACAGCTTTTGGGAGATAATTTGCATAATGTAAGCTCTACCCTCTTCTAGCGCACAGTTCAGTAGTTTTCTGTATATTCCCGGTTGTTCATCCAGCACAATTTTATTACCTCAAAATGATAATCAGACTCTTAACCTAGTTTATTCAGCAGACACATACAAGTGGAAGATTGGAATTCCTGTGCATTGTGTTAAGCTGTGGTGCTGTGTCTAGGACCTAGCCGGTTCTCAGGCCGTGCTTATTGAGATGTGTGTGTGCTCAGTTCTGTCCACCTCTGTGCGGCCCCATGGACTGTAGCCTGTCAAGCTCCTGTGCCCATGGAATTTCCCAGGCAAAGCTACTGGAGTGGGTTGCCGTTTCTTACTCCCAGGGCTCTTCCCAACCTAGGGCTGGAACCCGTGTCTCCTGAGGCTCCTGCATTGGCAGCAGATTCTTTGCCATGAGCTCCACCTGGTTCGTCAGTGTGTGGATTCATGTGGAAGGGTGGAGACGCTAACCTGGCGGATTGAGCTGGGCTTGGCTGCAACCCTTTGAGCATCTGTTATGTACAGGGGTTCACACTGGGTCTCTGGCGAGAGGGTGCCTGAAACTGGGTTTTCATGGAGAGGGGAGTAAGGAAAGTGCTGGAGGAACGGAGACCGTGCTGCCGAAGGGTAGGGCGTCTCTGGACGCGTCCCTGTCAAGGGAGAAGGAACGTGGAGGTTGCCGGACGGGGGCAGATTCAGACCGCGTTGTGCCTGCGCCTGCCTCCTCCATGAGTACCACACGTGCTCATGCCCCACTGTGGGCTGTGGGCACATGCAGAAGCTGACCACCACCTGGGCGGAAGCCAGGACACAGCCCAGAGAGAGCAGGGCTGCTGACAGCCTAGGCCAGGGGTCAGCATGCTTTTTATGGTAAATGTTTTAGGCTTTGTGGGCCAGTCCGGCATCTCCGCTGTTGGAGGCAATGAGTAAACCGAGGAGCAGGGCTGCGTTCCAGCAAAACTAGTTGCAGGACGGCGGACCGAAGCCTGCCTGACCTTGGCCTGCAGGAATCCGTCCGTGCCACCTGCCGGGCCTCTGGCCCTCATGCAGGCGCGGCTGGCGCTGCCCGTCTCCTGCCCAGGCTGTGGGGTGTTGAGGCTGTGGGTTCTCAGTGTCTGGCTGCTGCCCTAGCCTGGAGCCCTCAGCAGGGCAGCCCGTACCTCTGGCAGGTTGGAGCTCTGGGTCAGGACACGGCAGGAGCTCAGCAGTGTCTGAATAGCTTTGGAGTCCCTGGAAAGTGATAGGGCTATCAGCTTTGGGGGTGGTGGGCGAAGACGACAGAGGCAGTAAGTAAGGCTGGGGGGCAGGTCCAGTACCTTCTCGACCCCGTCGCTTAGTGGGCACATGGTAGAATGTGCGGAAACCCAGGACAGTGAGGAGGTTAGCATGCGGACTTCAGAGATTTCCTCGAGGACCAGGGGTCACTCACTGAAGTGAGGTTAAATTACCTGTCAGGGGAACTGCATCAGGAGCCTTAGAAGTAACCATTCAGGCGGAGAACATTTCTGCTTTTTAGATCTTGGGAGACACTGGTTTTGTTGTTGTTTTAATGGAGTCATGTAATCTAAATGCCTTAGCTAAGAGTCTAATTAATCAGGCCTCAGGACTTCCTGGTGGTCCAGTGGCTAAGACTCAGCACTTCCACTGCGGGGGATGCGAGTTTGACCCTTCATCTCGGATTTAGGATTCCAACTACTGCACGGTCAAAAAAAGAGTCTAATAATCAGGTCTCTAAAGCAAGTGCCTTAATAAACTTCAAGGTGTTCAGTTCCCCAGGGAGTTTAGACGAGCTGAAGCCCCAGGGAAAAAGGCCGGCGCACTCTTGGACTGTTCCCCTGTTCACATCCTGGTTGCGAGTATCACGGTACGTGCGTCAGGCACCTGCGATAAACCTGCAGTGGGTCCCACAGTATCATCTCATTACAGTTGCTCTTTGGTTTAGAAGAATAAAAATTCCATTAATTGAAGGAGGAAGGTATCTTGGCAAGTCAAAAAAAAAAAGACAATTAAAAATGATGAAGTGTGTCAGGCCTGCGTGTGTGTTTGCTGCTGTTGTTTCGTTGCTCAGTCGTATCCAACTCAGTGACACCATGGACTGTAGCCCACCAAACTCCTCTGCCCATGGGGTTTCCCAGGCAAGAATAGTGGAGTGGGTGGCTGTTCCTACCTCTGAAATCTTCCCAACCCAGGGATTGAAGCTGCATTTCCTGCATCGGCAGGTGGATTCTTTATCTCTGAGCCACCTGGGAAGCTCCCTTATGTTACAAAATGGCATTTCACATGCAAATTCATTAATTAGGGTTATCTTGCAGGGGTCTTCAGATCCTTGTCAGCACAAGTACCCCTTTCACACGCTTCCCTTGTAGCCTGTGCTCGGGGGTAGGACATTTGAAACCAGGTGACTCCTGTCTCCTGAGAGGCTCCACTGTTGCACCTTAATGTCCCTGAACTCCCAGCTTACAGAGGAAGGGTTAGTCAGGATGGGGCCTGAGTCTGCTGTGCCCTGAAGACACCCTTTGGTACTCTGGGGGATTGAGACATCAATTGTGAAATGTTAAAACGTCAGGAAAGGATTTCATTCCGTCTTTCCCCCCAGCCGTGTGATTCACTGAAACCCACTCCAGGGTGCAGAGGGGTGTGTCAGAGTCCTGGCCTCTTGGCTCCCATCCTGCCTCCTGGGGTGACCTTCACCCCCACCCCCAGCCATAGGTCTTGCTGCCCAGGGCATTGGATTCTTGGCCTGGAACCTCAAGTCCAAGCCCACAGCTCCTGGCACTTTGCTGTCCTTTTTGCTCTGCCTCGGGCTTGGGGAGCCGCTGGGCGGCTTTGCCGCTCATCACCAGGAGCAGCGTGGCTCGTTACAACAGATTTGCTTTCTACAATCAGATTTGCGCCACTAAAAGTTCTGTTTATGATATTAATTTAGAACAAGCCTTCTGTTATTAATGAGTTGTTGAAAAACAGCTCCTGTATCACCTTTAATAAAGATACTTTTGAAATGGAATTTAATGCATGAAACTGAATTACTTTGGAGGTTTTAGTTTGTCCCTTGCAAAAGAATGTGAGAAGAAAAGTTTTTCTTTCTTTTTTTTTTTTTTGGACATGCAGCATGGCTTGTGGGATCTTAGTTTCTGACCAGGGACTGAATCTGGGCCCTCAGGAGTGAAGGTGCAGAGTCCTAACCACTGGACTGCTAGGGAATTCCTGAAAAATATCTTTCCAATGAACATATTTTATAAGCTCTGGCCAGGAACCCACGCTTTCAGTTAATATTTATTAGTATTTATCAAGCACTAATGCTTGTTAATAAATATAGTATCCCCCCTATAAAACCAGAAACTGAGTTGATGTTCAGCGTGAGCCTCTTTAAGCATTCTTTGGCATTGCCTTTCTTTGGGATTGGAATGAAAACTGACCTTTTCCAGTCCTGTGGCCACTGCTGAGTTTTGCAGATTTGCTGGCATATTGAGTGCATTGTACAGGAGACAGGGATCAAGGCCATCCCCATGTAAAAGAAAAGAAATGCAAAAAAGCAAAATGGCTGTCTTAGGAAGCCTAATAGCTGTGAAAAGAAGAGAAGCGAAAAGCAAAGGAGAAAAGGAAAGATATAAGCATCTGAATGCAGAGTTCCAAAGAATAGCAAGGAGAGATAAGAAAGCCTTCTTCAGCGATCAATGCAAAGAAATAGAGGAAAACAACAGAATGGGAAAGACTAGAGATCTTTTTTTTGGACATGCAGCATGGCTTGTGGGATCTTTCACAGCATCATCTTTCAGGATTTGAAACAGCTCAACTGGAATTCTATCACCTCCACTAGCTTTGCTCGTAGTGATGCTTTCTAAGGCCCACTTGNTGCTGGCATATTGAGTGCAGCACTTTCACAGCATCATCTTTCAGGATTTGAAACAGCTCAACTGGAATTCCATCACCTCCACTAGCTTTGTTCGTAGTGATGCTTTCTAAGGCCCACTTGACTTCACATTCCAGGATGTCTGGCTCTAGATGAGTGATCACACCATCATGATTATCCAGGTCATGAAGATCTTTTTTGTACAGTTCCTCTGTGTATTCTTGCCACCTCTTCTTAATATCCTCTGCTTCTGTTAGATCCATACCATTTATTGTCCTTTATCGAGCCCATCTTGGCATGAAATGTTCCCTTGGTATCTCTAATTTTCTTGAAGAGATCTCTAGTCTGTCCCATTCTGTTCTTTTCCTCTATTTCTTTGCATTGATTGCTGAGGAAGGCTTTCTTATCTCTTCTTGCTATTCTTTGGAACTCTGCACTCAGATGCTTATATCTTTCCTTTTCTCCTTTGCTTTTTGCTTCTCTTCTTTTCACAGCTATTTGTAAGGCCTCCCCAGAAAGCCATTTTGCCTTTTTGCATTTCTTTTAAGGAAAATCTTATCACAAAACAAGCTCCCAGGCATGTCAAGGATTTTTCTAATTAATTCCTTAAACTGATCCACTGGTAAAAGCTGGGAATTTAAAAGGACTCAGATATTTCTACCTCACTGTGCTAATCTACCTGTAAGCTACTAACCAACCATGAAAGAAACAGTATGAATAGGATGGGCTTTAGCACACAGCATGGGGCACAGCACCTGACATCAACCAAATGAATGGGACTGAATAATAAACCAATGAAGGAATGAGAATGGTGGAACCCAAGTGGATATCACTAAGGGGGCCGGATATTTAGAAGGGGTAGAATCCAGTCCTCACTGAGACACTAGTTATGTACTTAAACCAGGGAAATTGCTGAAAATGCTCTCAGTTCAGTTTCCTCATCTATGAAACGGAAATGATTCTGCCTGTCTTCCAGGACTACCATGAGGCTCAAGTGAAGATATACATGAGGGACTGTGGTAGATGAGGTAAGCTGCCCAGATCCCTCTTTCGGGAAGAACTTGTTGCCCAGCTTGGGGAGCATGGTCAAAACAAGGCCTTCAGCTGCCCACTCCTTCAGGGTCTGCCCCAGGGCCAAAGAGATGCCTCCCTGAGATCATGCCCTTTCTACAGGACCTGAGACAATATGAGTCTGCTGACTGAGGCCCAGTAATTCTTTCCCAAAGCAGGACACTGTGACTGCACGTACTCACTGCAGAGTTTTCCACCAGGTTGGCTGAGATCTTTTCAAACTCTTCTTTTACCCAATCCTGCTTCCTTCCCTTCCTGAGTACCAGTCTGTAATGAGCCCCAAACTCCATGCAACTGCTTCAAGAGAACCCAGCCTGCAACAAAGCCCTTCTGTTGTCTAAAGTAGCTCAGCGCTTCCATAATGTCACAAAAAGCAGATGCCAATTGTGGCTCAGGAAGAAACAAAAATCACACTCATAAACTTTTATTTTTCCATATGTGCCATTTATGTCAAAGTATTCCAAGTCTGGCAATTCATTCATATTCACCACATTTGTACAGCATATCATGTCCTCAGGGCAAGCTGCTAGGGGCCATAAGGGCTCTGCAATGATTATAGTTGGAGCTGATGCCTATCTCCTTGGCTGTGGCTCCTGGTGAGGTGGCACTGTCCCTAAAGGCTTTGGAATCTTTTTGGTAAGCAGCTTTTGGTTGTAACACTGATGATAGAACTCTGATGGCATCTGGGAAGGGTGGGAGCAGAAATGCTAAATTCCTACAATGTTCCGAAAGGTCCCTCTTGATAATGGATTGTCCCATGTTCCACACAACTTTCATAAAAGAGAACGANAGGTGGCACTGTCCCTAAAGGCTTTGGAATCTTTTTGGTAAGCAGCTTTTGGTTGTAACACTGATGATAGAACTCTGATGGCATCTGGGAAGGGTGGGAGCAGAAATGCTAAATTCCTACAATGTTCCGAAAGGTCCCTCTTGATAATGGATTGTCCCATGTTCCACACAACTTTCATAAAAGAGAACGAAGTTTATATAATCATCTGAATCTAGATCTTAATAGTGCATTTCATTAAAATATTTTGTTCAGTTTTAAATATATTGAATTTTCTAAGAATTCAATTATCCTATAAATCAAGGGAAAGATACACTTAATTCTATTCAGAATTTTACCAAATTTTTTTATCATCTCCAAAAATCATGACAGGTTTAGGAGTGTCACAGTTAATGAGTTACCTGTATAATATACTTGTATTGGTGTATATTTGCAGCTATCTTAGTCTTAGTGATAAACATAAAGAATTATTTAGCCCTTATTTCTAAGGTTTTATATGTAGTATTATTGATTAGCCACAGCTACAAAGGAGAGTGGGGACACAAGCCATCACCTAGCCTGAAGGTGTAATCATAATGTCAGGCAAATGATACTAACAAAGAGCTGTGGGAATTCAAGAAAGGGAGAGGCTAGCCTGGAAGGGTCATGAAGAGGGTGCACTGGTGTGGGGATCTGAAAAGCAGTGCTCCCAGGAGCTTCATCTCTAGGGAACATCACTGCAGGAGCCCTTCACATAAATTCAGTTCAGTTCAGTTCAGTCGCTCAGTTGTGTCCAACTCTTTGCAACCCGATGAATCACAGCAGGCCAGGCCTCCCTGTCCATCA
>SJYA01003900.1:28836-50755 GCA_006410615.1 Neotragus moschatus | reverse complement strand
TTAGTTTCCAGGTTTTCACTGGCCAATCACTCTGAGTCAGGGTCCTTCCTAGTGGTACACCCAGTGCTCTGCCAAGGTGGATGCCGGAGAGAATAATTCTGGGAAGTGGTAGGACACGTACATTTTCCGAACTCTTCCAGTTGGTGGTGGCTTGTCAGTTCCATGTTCCTTACTAGGACCTCCTGCTGTAAAATAACTCACGCAGATGAGTGCCCGGCCAGGGTGGGCAGTTTCAGCTTGTGTGTTTCGCCTAACAAGTGCCCATGTGCCAACCTATGAATCTGCTATAGCAGAAGAGGGGTTGTTTGGGGGAATAAATGACAGCCTATCACACTGTCTAGGCATTTTAAATATCTTAAAATCATTGCCAGCTTGATAGACAAAAGAGGGCATCTTGCCATTTTAATTTGTATTTATTTTGCTCACTAGAAAAGATGGTCATGTTTTCACTTTTTACTGGCCATTTGTCTTTTTTTTTNAGAGAATAATTCTGGGAAGTGGTAGGACACGTACCTTTTCCGAACTCTTCCAGTTGGTGGTGGCTTGTCAGTTCCACGTTCCTTACTAGGACCTCCTGCTGTAAAATAACTCACGCAGATGAATGCCTGGCCAGGGTGGGCAGTTTCAGCTTGTGTGTTTCGCCTAACAAGTGCCCATGTGCCGACCTATGAATCTGCTATAGCAGAAGAGGGGTTGTTTGGGGGAATAAATGGCAGCCTATCACACTGCCTAGGCATTTTAAATATCTTAAAATCATTGCCAGCTTGATAGACAAAAGAGGGCATCTTGCCATTTTAATTTGTATTTATTTTGCTCACTAGAAAAGATGGTCATGTTTTCACTTTTTACTGGCCATTTGTCTTTTTTTTTAAATGTGATTTATTTTTATTTTAGTGTGTCTTTGGTCTTCCTGTCCACTGACTTTTTAGAGTCTTATTGATCAAATGAGCTATTTCAAGTTTAAAAATAATCATTCTTTTTTGTCAAAGGTACTTAAAAAAACAATGAACCTAATTTAAAACTGAAATGAAGAAAGTAATTATAAGAATCACAAAATAGACAAGCTTCACTGAACCTCATGGTGGTCATGTCTGGTCCCTTACTCCTGGCGATTCACAAGTACTTTGCCTTTGTCTCTCTCCTCTAGTTCAGGTCTCCACATGCTAATTTTATGTGCTGTTACTTGGAAACAGGCAAATGAAACATACTACTATGCTCTCGGAGAAATGACAAGGGTTTTTTGCCATGAGGTTCAAATCTCCTATTCAGGTGGGCAGACGGTGGGCACCTAATTTGCAGCCTGTTTCTCAAACACAGGAGATATCGTTACTGTAGAGTTCAGTGAGTGTCAGCCCCCTTGGTGTGGATTCTCAAGCTGCCTATTTCTGGAAAATTCTGGTTAGCCCAGTCACCACGCTATGATTCACAAAATACTACCCCAATGTCTTAACTAGAGTTCCCCTCAAAACAGAGCCTGAGACAAGGACTTGGGGACTGGAAGTCTAATCGTGAGGTCATACCACGAGACCGAAGCAAGAAAAGGAGGAATGATACAGGGAAGGAGAGAACTCCAGAAAAAGCTGCACATTGGAATGGGCAAGTGATAGTCAGCCTGCCGTGGAATTCCTAAGAAAGGGTGTAGAACACACTTGAAAATTGTCTCTCTGAAGGACAGTAAACAGGGGCATTTGTTCACTGGCTCCCAAAACATATCCAGTGATTGAAAATTGACAACAAGGGCTTCCCTGGTGGTCTAGTGGTTAAGAATTCGCCTGCCATTGCAAGGGACACAAGTTCAATCCCTGATCCAGGAAGATCCCATATGCCGCAGAGCAACTAAACCCAAGCGCCCCAGCTACAGAGCCTATGGTCTAGAGCCCGTGAGCCACAACTACTGAGCCCACATGCCGCAACTGCTGAAGCCTGCACACCTACAGCCATGTTCCGCTGCAAGAGAAGCCACCGCAATAGAAAGCCAACCACCACAACGAAGAGTAGCCCCCGCTCACTGCAACTAGAGAAAGTCCGTGTGCAGCAACAAAGTCCCGGTGCAGCCAAAAACAAGTAAATAAATCTTGAAACACAAAGAAAGAAAGGAAATCGACGACAAGACCGTCAGCTCCCCTGGAGGACTTTCCAGCTGTCTTGGAAAAACCCTAAGTGGCCGCCGCAGCTGCAGGTGATAGTAGAGGTGGCCCCAGCGGATATGGTGTGGGCCACAAATAGCATAGGCTAGGGTGCCTTGTTTTCAATATGTAAATACTTCAACCACACACAAAGAAAAAAAAATACAAGCTGTATTTTGGGTGGGATCATTCCCAACGCTACTGGGACCTCAGAAATATGGGTTGTGGGGAAGGACTAGAGACTGGACCAAGTAGGAAGGGGTCTCCTAGTGGGAGAGTGAACCAAACTCAGATGGGGGGATGCGGTGGGGTGGGACCCAGAGTCTCATGGGGCTCTGGAAGCAGCTTGATGGGCTGCAGCCCTGCCTGCAGGTGGGCCGAGGCTGCTGGTCAGGCTGACCCAAAGGTGAGACCACATTGTTCCTGGCTGAGGGGAGGAGAGGGTGACTAGGGGAGGGGAGGGTGATAGGCCCCAGAAGAATAAGGTAGCCACTAGTACACAAAGGGGTGCAGATGAGAGTGTTCATCTTAGTGGTGTTTGTTACAGCAATTCAAAAAAATAAGCCAGGCAATCCAAAGGCATTGGTTACAAATCACGGCAGGACCATTAAAAATGAGAGTTTGCAAGAAGTACAGCAGACAGGCTTCCCCAGTGGCACCGTGGTAAAGAATTATCCTGCAGTGCAGGAGACACAGAGATGTGGGTTCTATCCCTGGGTCAGGAAGATTCCCTGGAGAAGGAAATGGCAAGCCACTCCAATAATCTTGCCTGGAAAACCCCATGGACAGAAGAGCCTAGTGGGCTATAGTCCTTGGGTTTGCAAAAGAGTTGGACACGACTGACTAACTAAACAACAGCAGCAGCAGACAGAGGACACAATGAATTGCACTGGACAGAAGTCAGACTGTGGAAATCCTACAGGCCAAATGCGCAGCTTTCCTCAAGATACAGATTTTAAGGAAAAGAACAGAATGAAGGGGGAATCTGTAGATTAAAGGAACTTAAAAGACATATTGAAGTTTTTAAAATGTCCAACTAAACTAGTCTCTAAGTGTATCCACTAGAGTGATGAAACTACAAAGAAATGCAAAAGAGTAACATACATAAAAACCAGGATAGTGGTTCTTTTAGAGAGAAGGAAGCAATTGTGACTGGGCCAAGCATCAGGAGGCATTTGGGCAGCTGGCTGAACTCTCTTTCTTGAATCAGGTAGTGGTCACAAGAGTGTCTGTTTATTATAATTCATTAAGGTATACACTGTGTTTTGAGACTTCTATCTCCCTATTTTATAATAAAAAGTTTAAAAAAAAGAAGCCATATTTCCCTAAAATAGGGAATGGTATCATAGGAGAATGTTAAATAACATAGAAATGCTCACACATAACACATAAAGACAGACTGAAAATCATCAAGAATATTATGACAGCATTTTGTAGATAGACGGGTGATAGATGCATCTGGATAAATGATAGATGGATAGAAAGGTAGGTTGGTAGATAAGACAGATAGATGATAGATAGATGGCTGGCTGGCTGGCTGGAGAGATACAGTAAAAGCAATGATTATGGGAAAAAAGACAAATGACTATGGGAGGAAAATAAACCAAATAATTTTGTTAATTAATGTTTGGACATGGACTTCTTCTAACTTTTGTTTTCTTTCACCTTTCTATACAGATCCAGTGAATCTGTTTCCAAGGGATCTTTTAAATAAATACTGCGAGTGTGTGTGCTCGGTCACTTCATCTGTGTCTGACTCTTTGTGACTCTATGGACTGTAGCCTGCTAGGCTCCTGTGTCCACGGGACTCTCCAGGCAAGGAGATTGGAGTGAGTTGCCATGCCCTCCTCCGATATCACTTTTATTTAAAGACAATTTAGAGAAGAGAAGAAGCCACATACAGGTCCCCAGGCCAGCCACATGCCACCCGTCCCCTGCCAGCCCTGTTGTCCTGCCCTTCCCTCTACTGACCTGTGGCTCCTGCAGGCACATCCCGCCCCCAGTGGCTCAGGTTCCTCAAGCCCTGTCTGGGCTCACCCTCTGGCACTGGCTTCTTTACTCCTCTTGTCTACACTGTCAGGAGCATCAAGGTATTGAGAAGCGGCATAACTGGAGAAGGAATGGAAACTCTGGGCTTCCATTTGGCTGGTATGGAGTTACAGCCTTTATGATAAACCAGCAAATGCAAGTCTTCTCCCCTGAGTTCTGGGAGCTGTTCTAGCAAATTATTGAACTTCATTGAAGCAGGGGTCCTGGGGTCCCAATTTACAGTCAGTTGATCAGATGCAACTAGCATCTTAGGTGGGGGCTATCTTGTCATACCTTCAACTTGTGGGATCCGACGCTAATTACTGGACACCAGCGGGTGTCTGGGGAACTGGCTGTTGGAGTCAGAAAATACTGCAGAAATTCCATGCACATTTAGAAGACGAACAAACTGAGGCCCCAACAGATGAAAATAACTTGCCTGCTGTTCAAGATGTGGAAGGACCAAACAGCAATTCATACCTCGAGCTGTCTGAACTCAAAAGCGGTCCTTCATCCCTAATTTGGAGAAGGCAATGGCAACCCACTCCAGTACTCTTGCCTGGAAAATCCCATGGACGGAGGAGCCTGGTAGGCTGCAGTCCATGGGGTCACAAAGAGTCGGAAACGACTAAAGCGACTTAGCGGCAGCATCCCTAATTTACACAGTCTCCCCACGGGGACTACATGGGACTACATGTTTGGTACATTTTGCCTTATTTTTTTCCTTTAATATTTTTTTAAATGGCATTTATAACAGAGGGCTCAGAAGAAAGAATGTTTCTGGCCAGTATTTTTCACAAATATATCCATTCTTTCTAAAACACTGAAAAGGCCTTGGCATCCTAAATAGTCCCCAAATGACATATTAGGAGAAAATCCTACATTTTTAAAGAAGCTTTTACTTTCCTGGTAGTGGTATCATGTTGACCCACACGAGAAAATCGCACAAGAAAAAAGATCCCAGTTCTCTCGGTACACCTGCCCTACAGAGGCTCCAGGTCTGCTCAGCATGGACTGCTGCCAGGAGTCCAGCAAGGGTCTGGGAGTGTCTCCGAGGCTGGATGGGGGCCCCAGATCTGGTGAGGAGATGGCCTCTGGCTGGCCTTGGCGAACCCTGGTCCATCCCTAGACTCTGCCAAGGTCATGAGGCTTCCCTGGGAGAGTCAGCTGAGCACATGTCTTTGTCTGAGTGAAGGTCAGGGCCGAGAGGCAGCTCACAGTTCTTCTCCAGACTGCAGAGGCAGCTGGGGACTGGCTGATGCTCACAGAAGCTGGGGACACAGTATCCCTCAGTAACCCCATCCTCCAAACCTGCTCAGCCTCCAGTCCCCCAGAGAAGTGAAGAGCCCTCCCAACCCCCCACAGCCCACCGGAACAGCCAGTGAATTTCCCAAGGTCATACAGCTTGCAAACCAAACCTATCTGATGCCACAGTCCTCAGTCTCCAAGCCTGGGGTGAAGTGCCTGAGGTCTGGGTCCAGGCTGCCTGGGTTCAAGTCTTCACCGGAGGACTCTCCCTTCTTGTCCTCCCACCATATCCTACCCATCCCACCCCTTACATCTCTCAAATCCCCCCCTTCTCCCCACCCCAGAGCTGCCTTCCCTGCATGTTCAGGCTGAATACTTCATGGCTGTGGCTCCGTGATGGACAGCACGTGACAGTGGGCAATCACTGCCTGCCAGGCAGTGTGCACAGATCAACTCACTTGATTCTCACGCCCCCGTGAGGCGGATGCTCTTATTAACTCCACTGTACAGATGAGGAGACTGACTTCCCTGGTGGCTCAGATGGTAAAGCATCTGCCTACAGTGAAGGAGACCCAGGTTCAATCCGTGGGTCGGGAAGATCCCCTGGAGAAGGAAATGGCAACCCACTCCAGTGTTCTTGCCTGGAAGAATCCCATGGACAGAGGAGCCTGGTGGTCCAAGGGGTCACAAAGAGTCGGATACGACTGAGTGACTTCACTTCACAGATGAGGAGACTGCGGCCCAGAGCCCTGTGTCAGTCGCCAACACGATGTCAGAGTCACACATTCCATTGAAGACTCAAACCCAGACTCCATGCACTTCACTCCAGACTCAGAGACTGAGGGCTGTGGCATCAGATGGGTCCCGTTTGCAAGCTGTGTGACCTTAGGAAATTCACTTCCTCTCTCAAGTCCGTTTCTTCATCTGTAAAATCAGAATGCCAATCTTGCCTTGGGGTTGTGGAAAAGATAAGATGAAATAACACACATAAAGCTCCATGTGTTTGCTATTATTTCATACTGACTGCCTTCTTGCCTCCTCTCTCCTCTCCTGGGTCCCACCTGGCAGGCTGAGTAATCTCTCTCAAATGCCATTTCGATCCCGTTACTCCCTGATTAAAACCTTCCACATCTCTAAAGCTCCTCATTGCTTCAAGATACAATCCTCTCCCTTTACTCCGAAATTCAAGTGCTCCCTTACATGGTCTCTGAAGTTCCTTCCCCCATTCATCTGCTCCCCCTGCCCCTCCTGCTCTGGATTCTCCCTCTCACGGCCCACGCTTCATCCTCCCAGTTTTTCCCTTACATACCAGGCTTCTCACAGCCTCCTTCTGCACAGGCTATTCCTGCCTCCCTGGAACATAGCCCCTCCATGTCCTCTTGGCTCTCTCTGGCTCAGACCTCAAGACTCAAGTTGAAGGTCACCACCTCTGTGGCCCCCTTTCTCTGCACGGGTGAACTGGCCAACACTTTCCCCTATGCTCTGCCTCGTAAGGCCTTTACTGTTACTCTTATCAGGCCCTATGGAAATATGGCTTCTGTCTCTTCTAGAATACAAGCTCCTTGGGGCAGAGAGTATATACAGAAGAACCAGCCCTGGCTGGAGGTTGGGAGTCCCAAGATGCCCTAACCCCAGGACCCTGAGGTCCTCTCCAGCCTTTCCACTTGTTTGCCTGGTTGGGACAGAGAGGCCCCTGCCCAGGGGGATGCTCTGGCACCAAGGATCAGAAGTGCCCTTTGTTGGAAGAGGCCTTTGGAGGGATCTGCCTAGCATCATCATCTCCTTCTCCCCAAACTGCTGTCCCACCCAGAGGCAGACCAGTTTCCTTAGACAAAACTGATTAGTGAAAGTCGGTTAGTTTTATCAGACTCTTTGGCCCCATGGACTATACAGTCCCTGGAGTTCTCCAGGCTACAATATTGGAGTGAGTAGCCTTTCCCCTCCTCCAGGGAATCTTCCCAACCCAGGGATTGAACCTGGGTCTCCCGCATTACAGACAGATTCTTTACCAGCTGAGCCACCAGGGAAGCCCAAGAATTCTGGAGTGGGTAACCTAAACCACCTCCAGAGGATCTTCCCGACCCAGGGTCTCCTTCATTGCAGGTGGACTCTTTACTCAGCTACCAGGGCAGCTGATTAGACTATAGACCATTTGGTGGTCCCAAATGGTTCAGTATCAGCCTAGAATCACATTTGAAGTCACAGGATACAGCCATCCAATAGGATATTAAGAATTTCAGCCTGTACATGGATTTCAAGAACATTAAAGGGATCTGGGTCAGAACTCACAGCACCGGCTTCTCCCTGCCCCTCTGTGCTGCCCGGTCTCACACCTGCGCCTGCCCTACGGCCTTGCACACAGCCAGTCTCCACGACCCCTCTCTGGTTTCCTTCCTCTCCTCCCTTCCTCGAAGCTCCTTATCATCTGCGTCATCTCAGCCTCTCGGCTCTCCTTCCATCTCTCTGCTCCTGCCTCCTATATCCATTCTTCTGACTCTTTAGGACTCAGGATCTGGGAACAGGCTGGCAAACAGTGGATGGAGGGTGGGGGCAGGGGGTGGGAATGCACGTGGCATTGGCACATTGATAAATATGCGTACTTCCTCCTGTTAGGGCCTGACACTTCCTTCTATTACTCTCTTATTCCTGCTACAGTTCTCACATGTGATTTGCATGGTATTACTGTATTTCTCCTCAGGACTCACCACAAGCCATATTACCCATCTTTTCCCACCCTTTGTCAGCCTTTTACAGATCACAGATCCCTTTTACATTCACTGTCTCCCTTGAACTTCATGATAACCCTATGGGGGTGCTGCTAGTATTGTCCCCGTTTTACAGAGGGAAAACGAAAATTCACGGATGCCAAGTCACCTGCCCAAGGGGCCACCAGCAGGATTTGAACTCAGATCTTCCTGAGTCCAGGGCAGAGCTCTTCAGCACTGCTCTCCACTGTCTTTAAACTAAATCCTCTGATAGCTGATGCTAAGGCCATTTTTATTTTGATGCACACGTGCACAATCACATCCACCCCCATGGAAACACATCCAGGTTTACACACATATACTCCCACGTGCAGAATGACCTGCAGACACCCATCAGTGGATGTATGCAGAGAACCCCACCACAATGAGGACACGCACTCAGGTACACGTGCTCACATGCAGACGTACAGTCTCCAAAACACACGGGCATGGTGGAGCTAGTGGTGAAGAACCTGCCTGCCAGTGCAGAAGGCATGAGACTTGAGTTCAATCCCTGGGTCAGGAAGATCTCCTGGAGAAGGAAATGGCAACCCACTCCAATATTCTTGCCTGAAGAATCCCACTGACAGAGGAACCTGGTGGGCTACAGTCCACAGGGTTGCAAAAAATACGACATGACTGAAGTGACTTTGCACACACACACGTGCACTGCTAGAAAGCTTCATTAACATGGACAAGAGTGGGCTTGTCCCCACCGCTCCTCCTGTGGTCCTGCACAGCCCNGAAGAATCCCACTGACAGAGGAACCTGGTGGGCTACAGTCCACAGGGTTGCAAAAAATACGACATGACTGAAGTGACTTTGCACACACACACGTGCACTGCTAGAAAGCTTCATTAACATGGACAAGAGTGGGCTTGTCCCCACCGCTCCTCCTGTGGTCCTGCACAGCCCTTGGTCACCCGCAGGCCCCCCAGTGCCTCGGCCTTCTCTGCCTGAGTTCCTCTCCCCCCAACTCCTCCTGCACATTCTTCGTGCCCTTTCCTGAACTCAGCTCTGCCACCAGGCTCTGCTGGGACCTTGTTATTTTTACAGCTGCAGGGAGCGAACTCTTTGAGAGAAGGGAAGGCTTTGCTAAGAAGGCAGATGCCTAAGGCTCTGAGTCACTGCTGGCCCAGCCCCGGGGGGCAAAATCCCCTCCCTCTGCCCACCCCCGGCTCAGCTAGATGGTGTCTGTGGTCAGCCTGGGCCAGCTCCGGTGTCTGCCAGAGGGACCTTCCCTGGTGAGCTGGCTCAGTGACACTACCAACTCTCCCCTCGGGGCGGGGGGCACCCTGGATAGGCTCTGGGCCTGGAAAGGTCCCTAGACTAGCAGTCAGGGGAAGGGGACCCTGTGTTGATGAGGATGGAGCAGGTCCCTGGGAGTCTCCCCAGTTCACTCTCCCTTGCAGGGCAGAGAGCTTTGAGGCTATGCCCATTCGTGCGCATCAAGGAAACTTCAGGATGGTTCCAGGACCAAAGGGCCTGCCCAGGACCCTGGAGGGGGGACAAGCTATTTCTAGGTGGGGGTCTTTACAAGAGGGAAGGAGAGAGTTGGGGGGAGAGGGAGAGATTTGGGGTTTGGGGACAGGAGGAGGAAAGTAGAGCATGTCTTATCACGGAGGGAGTCTCCTGCTAGACGCAGAGACCAGGGAAGACCATCTCCTAAAGACACTTGCATCTGGCACCCGCCTCCATGACTCCTCATCCATCCACTTGCTGAGACCGCGGGACTCTTTGGATTTCTATAGCTGACTTCCATTCCCCCCTGGGCGGTCAGTTCAGCCAAAGTGATATCCTTTCTGCCTGCCCGACATCCGGCTGGAAAGACCCTTCCAGGGTCCCTCCCTTGCTTCCCCACCTCTGAGACCCACACCCAGCCTCCTGGGCCCCAGGGCCTCTGCCAAGAGTTGTCTACAAAGTTGGGACACCTCTGAGTCCCTGGCTGTCAAGGAGCAGCTCCCGGGACAGCCCAGGGGTGCCTTTTCTGGCCCAGAGCCTGGAGAGGTCTCTGAGGGCTCCCCCGGCATACCCACCCTCTTTCCGCTGAAGAGAAGGAATGTTGTTGATTTCAGTGTAAAGACCTCATTATTTCGCTTTCCAGACCAGAAAGCCCCACACGTGGAGTTAATTCCCCATTCTGACATAGGGCTAGTGCCAGCCAGAACTGGGAATTTTGCTGAATACCCACTGGGCACCACTGTTTCCATCACAGGGTTAATTAGTCCCCATGAGCGTCAGCCAAGGGAGGCTGCTTGGGCTGGGAGTCCAGAGCTCCAGATGCTGAAGGTACATCTGCCAGTGACTATCTGGGTGAGCTTCATTAGACAAGCCCCTTTTCTTCTCTGGGCTTCAGTTTTCCTGTCTGCAAAACGAGCAGGTGAACCTGGAACCCAGAGTCTTTTCCAACTGACTGGAACTTTCCAGGACATTCTGTGAGGCTGACATTCTGTAACAGCCTACCACGGTCTAGGAGATCTAGGATGGCATTCTAAGTCATTCCATGACATTTACAGCCATCTACAGCATTCTGTGATGACATTGGAAGGTGGTCCTTGACATCCAATGACATTTACAACCATCTACAGCATTCTGTGACATCTTTTGACATTTACAACAATTTATGACATTTACAAGAATTCACGATATCCTGTGACATTCTTTGACATTCCAGAGCATTTTACGACATTCCTTGACATTCAACAGCACTGTGTGGCATTCTCACCACGATATTCTGTGGCATTATGTGACATCTTAAATTTATATCATGTAGGTTTGTCTCTCTTCCAAGGGGCCTCCCTGACATAGCCAGAGAGACCACATCTCCCCTCAAGACCCTCCTCCAATTCTCCTCCTGCCAAGATGCAGGACCCCTCTGTGGTCAGAAGTTCATGAACTGGAGCCTCAAGAGCCAACAGCCGTTCCAGGATCCTTATCTGTGCTTTGGGGGGCAGGGAATAATCTCTCCCACAATAGTCATCTCCTCAGGGTGTTTTACTCTTAAAGAAATCTTCCCCCCTCCTTCCCACCCCTGCTGCCACCAGAATATTCCAATTAATGGCCCCTTCCTCTAGGATAAGAGAGTCCCTTTGGCATAGTATTAAGCTTAAACATATAACACCAAGTATTTTAAAAACTTTGACCTCTGGGAATGGCAATTTTATACAGTTCAACCTAATGGAACAGAAAGAATGTGGATTTGGGAATCAGACAGCTCCAGGGACAAATACAAGTGCTGCTATTTCTTATCTGTGAAACTTCAGGCAACCTCACCAGACCTCACTTTCCTCATTCATAAATGGAGATAACTCTTTATTCAAAGGGTTGGTAGAGGATTCAACCAAATAATTCAGGTACAGATCTAGGCAAAGATCTAGAACAGAATAAGAAGTCCTTGAAAATGTTCTTTCCCCTTTTATCCTTCCCCTAGAACAACAGTGGGACTTCCCAGGTGGCTCGGTGGTAAAGAATCCACCTGCCAATGCAGGACACGAGGGTTTGATCCCTAGGTTGAGATTACCTGGAGAAGGAAATGGCAACCCACTCCAGTATTCTTGCCTGGAAAATTCCGTGGACAGAGGAGCCTGGCAGGCTACAGTCCACAGAGTCACAAGAGAGTTGGACACGACTTAGCAATTAAAGAACAACAGAACAACAGANTGAGATTACCTGGAGAAGGAAATGGCAACCCACTCCAGTATTCTTGCCTGGAAAATTCCGTGGACAGAGGAGCCTGGCAGGCTACAGTCCACAGAGTCACAAGAGAGTTGGACACGACTTAGCAATTAAAGAACAACAGAACAACAGAGAAACAGCTCACGCATGAGACAGCACAAGTTGAAGAGGAGAACCCAGGTTGGGGTCTTGGTCCAGTTACCTCCTCACTGTGTAATTCCTGAGGTCTGTTCTGTGGACCTTAGTTTTCCCGTCTGTAAAATGGAGCGGGAGACACTCCGATCAACTTGAGGACCTTCTCGCTCTGACGGTCTGGGCTTCTCTGGCTGGGGAGGGGAGGGTACAGAACACGGAATCCTGAAGTCTGGTGGGGTAAGCCTGGGGCAGCAATGGGTCACCATATTCTATGAGGGCAGGACATCGCAATGCGGGAGAAGCAGGTCAGACCTGAACAGTGCTTCTTTCTAACCATTGCAAGATGACAGTCTTGGTTGTAATGCTGCTCCTCCACAGCGTTTTAGGAGCATGGCCCCAAGATCTCTGGCTGAGTAGGTGGACAGATACCCCATTCGGTGAGGGGTACCATCTCCAGCCCTCCAGGCTGAGCGGTGGTGGGAAGGACTCAAGCTGGTGTGGAAACGTTAAGAGACTGCGCCCCCTGGTGGCCACGCGCTGTCATTGCAATATTGGGCTCCCAGCCCGGGGAGGTGACACCCGCGGACTGGGNTGAGGGGTACCATCTCCAGCCCTCCAGGCTGAGCGGTGGTGGGAAGGACTCAAGCTGGTGTGGAAACGTTAAGAGACTGCGCCCCCTGGTGGCCACGCGCTGTCATTGCAATATTGGGCTCCCAGCCCGGGGAGGTGACACCCGCGGACTGGGACTTGGTCTTAGAGGGCAAATTTCTTTCCAAGAGGAAGGACCCCGGGGGCAAGTCTTGGAAAGAGGGTGACCCAAGCTGAGGCAAGCCTGTAGGGAGGAAGGCTATTAAGGGCCCTTCAGTAACCTCTTCAACAAAGTTTCCTGATCACCTACTGTGTGTCAGGCAGCGTCTTGGGCTCTCCAGCTGCGTTGTAGACGAGGCCCTTGCTCTGCGAGGAGCTCACAGCTCAGCCTGCTGAAGACCTATTTATGTGTCCTGGACTCCTCACAACACTCTCAGGAGGTGAGAATGATCGTTCCCATTTTACAGGTGAGGAAATTGAGGCCCAAAGCCACACAGCTCTAAGGGTTTGGAGCTGGGATTCTTTCTTAGCTGGATGACCCCAAAACTGCGCATCACATGACGTCTGTGTAGTAGCAAGAGCCCAGGCGCTGTCAGACACAAGACCCCCTCGTCCCAGGCAGCCTCCTCAGGGAAACGGGGCCTGTGAGGTGCCCCGTGGGTTCAACCAGGGAAGGAGCGCCCCCATGCCCACGCGCTGTGCCCCATGGGACCTCCTTGCACAAGTAGGGGAGTGCTCTCGGACAAGCAGGCACCCGGGAGCCCGGGCATTGTTCTCATTGTCTCGGGCCTCCCTTTGTCTCAGGAACATCCGGGACTGGCTCCTCCCCTGGCGGAGATGGGGGCCAGCTGCCTGGAGAGCCCCGTACTGCTGCTGCCGCTCATTAGAGCCCTCACAAACGCCTCTCTCACGGGACTCCCCACCCCAGGGTCTGAGGGAGTTTGACACGAATCTAAAAATAGCTGCTGTTTTGTTCCTTTGTGGGAGGGGAGGGGCTGGCAGAGGGGCTCCAGCTCCCCTTAATGACCTGCCCACAAAGAACAAAGCCTTTTCTCTGCATTCGCTCTCGCTTCCGCAGAGGCCTCCTCAGCTCACTGAGATGGAGCCTGAATGGTGGTCCTGCTGGTGGAGGCAGGGCCTGGGTCCAGGCCTCCAAGCCGGGAGGATCCAGGCTCCAGGCTGGCCAGTGGCCGCGCCCAGGGTGTAGTGAGTCCTGTGGGCGGGGCTCCGCCGGGGGAGGGGCCCGCCCATGTCCTGTGACATTGTGTGTGATGTCATACCACATGGCCCAGTGGATGGAGTGTGGTTGTCGCTCGGTCCTGTCCGACTGTTGGCGACCTCGTGGACTGTAGCCTGCCAGGCTCCTCTGTCCATGGAATGCTCCAGCAAGAATGCTGGAGTGGGTTGCCATTCCCTTCTCCAGCGCATCTTCTCCACCCAGAGACTGAACCCAGGTCTCCCGCATTGCAGGCAGATTCTTAACCGTCTGAGCTATCCAAGGAAGCCCCAAGTGGATGGAGTCTGGGACCGCAAATGGTTGTTTGTGGGCAGGTGACTCTGGGCTTAAGCGTCACTGAGCCTGGCTGATGACAGCATAAATGAGTGAACCTCACTACACACAGGTGACACACAGTTGGTATGTGTTGGCTTGACATGGGAGACGGGGCAGACTCTGCAGGTGACACTGGAGGTGGGGCTAACTGTGCAGTGACGTCATTAAGTGTCACTGGGAGAAAAACGGCCATCAGAGGTAAACAGAGCACACTCCTGCTGTGTCCAGGTGAGGGAGGGAAGAGTGGGACTTGGGGAGTGGTCAGGAGGGTCCCTAATGTTTGGGTCAGTTGCTCAAAGGGAAAACATATTTATATATTGCCGTCAAATTTTAAAAAGATTGCAAGCCCTGGCGGTCCAGTGGCTAAGACTCCACACTCCCATAGCAGGGGGCCTGGGTTCAATCCCTGGTCAGGGAACTAGATCCCACAGGCTAGATCCCACATGCTGCAACGAAGACCCGACACAGCCAAATAAATAAATAAAATTTAAAAAAAAGATTTATCCAGATGCGACAAAAAGCTATTTGTTGTTAATCTAGGCTGTGTGATTATGAGTGATTATTGTACTACTCTTTGGGTTTTTCTGAATTTTTAACCTCTCAGAAAAATCATCAAAAGCAGTGCATGCTCATGATGGAGATTGTTATACACAAAAGTTAACAGCAACTTCATGTCTATATGTACACNGGCTGTGTGATTATGAGTGATTATTGTACTACTCTTTGGGTTTTTCTGAATTTTTAACCTCTCAGAAAAATCATCAAAAGCAGTGCATGCTCATGATGGAGATTGTTATACACAAAAGTTAACAGCAACTTCATGTCTATATGTACACTGTCCTCCATGCTGTACATGGATACCACAACCCTAGGAAGGGAGAACTCTCAGCACCCTCCCATTATACAGATGGGAAAAGTGAGGCTCAGAAGCCCTCAGGCAGGTCCGCAGTTCTCACCTCATCTTCCACATCACGTGGGATTTCGGGAAAACTCAAAATCTCCCTCTGCTGGGTAACCCTGCCACTGAAAGGATGGAACCTGTGTCCCGTGTATTAGTCCCCTGCGCTGCGTTAAAATACCATCCCCAGATGCAATGACTTAAAATAACAGTCATCATCATTTAATCTCTCTCATGATTTCTCTGAGGGGTGGCTTTGATGGGGCAGTTCTGGCTAAATGACTCCTGAGATTCCAGTAAGAAGCTGGAGGGCTGCAGAATGTAGACTGGGACTGAGGATCCACTTCCAGGTTGGCTCGCTCACGTTTCTAACAAGGCAGTGAGGGCTGTGTTGTCTGCACGGGCAGCTGGAGCTTCCTCACCACATGGTGCCTGGGATCCAAGGGTGAGCTTCCCAGGAGAGCCAGGCAGAAGCTGTGTCAGCTCCTGTGACCTGGTCTTGAAGTCCAAGCATCACGTGGCATCACTTCCACAGTATTCTATTGGCCATGGGGGTCGGGTCTGATTCAGTGTGGGGGTGAATTGTCAGGGACTATGAGGGGGCTGCCATTTTTACCCTACTTACAAGCTAAGAAGTTAGGCTTCTTAGATGCCCTCACTTCTTGGATGCTGACAGAAGAGGTGGCTCCAGGGTCAGACATGGAGGACAGTTTACTATTCACAACGACAGCAATAGCCAGAGAATCAGCTTTTTTTTCACCCAGTGCCCAGTTCCCACAGATCAGCATAACGAGAGCTAGAAGTCGTTTGCTCGCTCAGCGGGCTGCATTGGAGGAGACAGCCCTGAGCAGAGGGCGACCACAGCTTCTATAATGGGCAGGAGCGTGCCCGTCCTGTGCCACAGAGGGAGACATTTCTTTCTCTGTCTGTCTTCCGGGGAAGTTTGCCCCACACACATCCTTGTCGAGAGCCCAGAACAAATGACAGTCATGGCTTGCTCACAAGTCCTACAAAATGCGAGAGCTCTGTCTTAGTCAGCTTGGGCCACCAGAACACAGTTCCATGGGCTGAGAGGCTTAAGCAACAGAAGTTTGGTTTTCACAGTTGCAGAGACCAGAGAGTCCACGGTCAAGATGCCGGCCAACTTGGCTCCTTGTGAGAGATCTCTTCTTGGTTTGTAGGTGACCGCTTCTTACTGTGTCCTCACATGGCAGAGAGGGAGAGACTGAGAAACTCTCTTAGGAGAGAGCTCTATAAAGCCACCAGTCCTGTGAGATTAGGGTCCCACCCTTATGACTTTATTTAACTTTAATCATCTCCGTAAGGGCTTACCTGGTGGCTCAGAGGTAAAGAATCCTCCTACCAGTGAAGGAGACACGAGTTCAATCCCTGATCTGGGAAGATCCCCTGGAGAAGGGAATGGCTACCTGCTCCAGTATTTCTGCCTGGGAAATCCCATGGCAGAGTCTATAGTCCACGGGGTTGCAAAGAGTCGGACATGACTTAGCTACTAAGCAACAATGACACCCCCAAAATCCTGTCTCCAAATACAGTCACGTTGGGGGCTAGGGTGCTAACGTGGATTTTGAAGACACACAATTCAGCCCATAGCAAACTCCAGCAGAACTGGTCCCAGTAAGGACTAGCCAAGAAGGTGACCACGAGGGTCACCTCGGAAGCCGGGCACCACAGCCCAGGTTTTGTGGTGGTGCCCTCAGACGGTCTCTTCCTAAGGTGAAAACGGGGAGTGGAGGCCATGGCCTCCTTGTCATTAAAGATAACAGCCCTTCACTACGGGCTTCCCTGATGGTGTAGATGGTGAAGAATCTGCCTGCAATATGGGGGCCCTGGGTGCGATCCCCGGGTGCGATCCCTGGGTAGGGAAGATACTCTGGGGAGGGGAATGGCTACCCACTTCAGTATTCTAACCTGGAGAATTCCATGGGCAGAGGAGCCTAGCGGGTGCCCACAGGGATGCAAAGAGTTGGACATGACTGAGCAACTAACACTTTCACTTTCCCTTCCCCAACGCCCTTAACCAGCTGCCACCCCTAATGCCACCCCTAAGCCAAAGCTCAAAGGGTAGGAACTGAGGCCCTCCTGTCTCCCTCTCTCACTGCCTTCGCTGCCCTTCTCTCCCCACTCCATCTTTAGGGTAGGCTTTCCCCAAGGTCACATCTTTCCTCCCAAGGCTAACCACATGGCCAGATTTTTAATTGATAAATAGGAACTCTATGAAGTTGACTGTTGTCCAGCTACAAAATCCTATTTTTGAATGTCTGAAGCTGAATTTGCCATTCTCTTTTTCCTTCTTCTAGATGTTCCCAATTCCCCCCAGATTAACAACAGAGACCCAGCACAACCAAAAATCAACAAAATTATAAATAAATAAATACTTGAGATTCTGTCAGTAATATAGATCTACTTCATTCTTTTTTGATACTGCTGTAGTATTCCAGAGTTATAGATATACCACAGTGTAGTCAATCTTGATTCTGCTGAAGGACATTTAAGTTGTCTCTAATATTTTTGTATTACTGGCAATGCAGGGAGTAACCTTATTTTTGCAAGCATATGCTAGTAATTTTGAAGGATAAATTTTTACAGGGGAATTGCTGGCACATAGAATACATGCTCCCATCATTTCATGACAAAATAGGGCAAAAGTGGAAACAGTGACAGATTTTATTTTCTCAGGCTCCAGAATCACTGTGGATGGTGATTGCAGCCATGAAATTAAGAAACGCTTGCTCCTTGGGAAAAAAACCATGACAAACCTAGACAGAGACATCATCACTTTGCCAACAAAGATTCGTGCAGTCAAAGCTATGTTTTTTCCAGGAGTCATTTATGGATATGAGAATTGGACCATAAAGATGGCTAAGCACCAGACAGTTGATACCTTTGAATTGTGGTACTGGAGCAGACTCTTGAGAATCCCCTGGGCAGCAACATCAAACCAGTCAATGTCAATCCTAAAGGAAATCAGTCCAGAATATTCACTGGAAGGGCTGATGCTGAAGCTGAAGCTCCAGTACTTTGGCCAGCTGATGTGAAGAACTGACTCAGTGGAAAAGACCTTGATGCTGGAAAAGATTGAAGGCAAAAGAAGAAGAGGGAAGCTGAGGATGAGATGGTTAGATAGCAGCACTGACTCAACGGACATAAAGCAGAGCAAACTCTGGGAGATAGTAAAGTATAGGGAAGCCTGGCATGCTGCATTCCACGGACTCAGCGAGAATCAGATGTGACTTAACGACAGAACAACAGAATGCACATATTTATTTTTTTATAAATATTACTAAATTTCTCCCTAAATTAATTAGAATTAATGGTGTGATCACTCACCTAGAACCAGACATCCTGGAATGTGAAGTCAAGTGGGCCTTAGCATCACTACAAACAAAGCTAGTGGAGCTATTTCAAATCCTAAAAGATGATGCTGTGAAAGTGCTGCACTCAATATGCCAGCAAGTTTGGAAAACTCAGCAGTGGCCACAGGACTGGAAAAGGTCAGTTTTCATTCCAATCCCAAAGAAAGGCAATGCCAAACAATGCTCAAACTACCACGCTATTGCACTTATCTCACACGCTAGTAAAATAATGCTCAAAATTCTCCAAGCCAGGCTTCAACGATATGTGAACCATGAACTTCCAGTTGTTCAAGCTGGTTTTAGAAAAGGCAGAGGAATCAGACTTCAAATTGCCAACATCTGTTGGATCATTGAAAACGTAAGAAAGTTACAGAAAAACATCTATTTCTGCTTTGTTGACTATGCCAAAGCCTTTGGCTGTGTGGATCACAATAAACTGNTGCTAGTAAAGTAATGCTCAAAATTCTCCAAGCCAGGCTTCAGCAATACGTGGACCGTGAACTTCCTGATGTTCAAGCTGGTTTTAGAAACGGCAGAAGAAACAGAGATCAAATTGCCAACATCCACTGGATCATCGAAAAAGCAAGAGAGTTCCAGAAAAACATCTATTTCTGCTTTATTGACTATGCCAAAGCCTTTGACTGTGTGGATCACAAGAAACTGTGGAGAATTCTGAGAGAGATGGGAATACTAGACCACCTGACCTGCCTCTTGAGAAACCTATATGCAGGTCAGGAAGCAACAGTTAGAACTGGACATGGAACAACAGACTGGTTCCAAATAGGAAAAGGAGTACGTCAAGGCTGTATATTGTCACCCTGCTTATTTAACTTATATGCAGAGTACATCATGAGAAATGCTGGACTGGAAGAAACACGAGCTGGAATCAAGATTGCTGGGAGAAATATCAATAACCTCAGATATGCAGATGACATCACCCTAATGGCAGAAAGTGAAGAGGAACTAAAGAGCCATCCCTTTCCCCTTTGGTAACCTTACATTTGTTTTCTCTGAGACTGTTTCTGTTCTGTCAAGAAATTCACGTGCATCACAGGTTAGAGTCCATGATATTTGTGTTTTTGTGTTGTATCTTCACTTAATGTGCTAATCTCTACATCCCTCCATGTTGCTGAAATGACGTTATTTCACTTTTTATGACTGAGTAATACTCCATTTTATATTCTGTGATATGTGGACTCTTGATTCAGGCCTTACGGATGTTACAGACAGATCTGTTACCATGAACATAGTGTCATGGTGAGAGCTAAACCACAATTCCCCAAAAGAAACTTACCTATATGGTCTGGGCCTCCTGGAAGAATTCATCTTCTAACATGGAGTGCTCCCTGGTCACCTTAACAGAACATCACACTGCCCCTTCCACCTGCCCAGATGGACTGCTCCAAATAAGCCACTTTCCAGCTCCTTCAGCACAGTAATCGCTTCACTTTGCAGTTCCCAAATTCTTAATAATACAAGACAGGCTCACTTTAAGGGGACAATGGAAGGCTTTGGGGCTAATAGAGTCACAAGTAACTTTTTCTCCAAGAGAATTTAACATTGACAAGATGAAGTACAGCACAACTCTTTAAGTTGCTCATTTATGAAGAAAACCTTTGTTTTAAAAAGGCAGAGGGAGATTTTGATAAAGCTCTTAATGAAAACTAAAAAAGAAAAAAGGAAAGAAAACCCTTGGTAATGTGGTCTTAGGACCTGTTGGACCACGTGATATTGCTACCAGAGCAATGTTATTCCTGAAATAGCTACAATTAGTGACAAGAAGGGTTAAAGTTAAAGAAACCTTTGCCAACCAGAGTCATCTTGAAAAAACTTGGTGACAAAATGTGCTTAGTGCCCTTAGTTGAGCAAGGTTTAGTGTTAGGTAGATTAAGTGGCTTGTCTTGACTCATAAGTTCTTGGAAAGCAAAAATTACAAGAGTTAAGCTACTTTATGTGATTCTAAAAATTCTCATCTAAATCCATTATTTGATAGGATTTTCTGTTTTTTAAAATTTCCCATCTTTATTTCACTTATTTTTTATTCCTTATTGTTCAGAGGTTAAAGCGTCTGCCTGGAATGCAGGGAACCCTGGTTCAATCCCTGGGTCAGGAAGATCCCCTGGAGAAGGAAATGGCAACCCACTCCAGTACTCCTGCCTGGAGAATCCCATGGAGGGATGAGTCTGGTAGGCTACAGTCCATGGGGTCGCAAAGAATCGGACATGACTAAGCGACTTCACTTTCACTTTCATCAACAATTTTTAAGTTGAAGTACAGTTTATCTATAATAGTATATTAGTTTTGGATATACAAAATGATGATTCAATATTTTTATACTCCATTTAAAAGTATTACAAATAAAGGCTATTTTTTTGGTGCTATATGATATATCCTTATGGCTTATTGATTTTATACATAGTAGTCTCTATCTCTTAATCCCCTACACTTATCTTGCCCCTCCTACATCCCTATCCCCACTGGTAAACACTAGTTCTCTATATCTGTGAGTCTGTTTCCATTTCATAGAGAAGTTCATTGGTGGCATACTTTAATTTCATATATAAGTGATATTATATGGTATTGCTCTTTGTCTTTCTGACTTATATCACTTATTATGATAATCTCTAGGACTGTATTGCTGAAAATGCCATTATGTTAATTGCCTTTATAGCTGAGTAGTATTCAGTATATATTTCATATATGAAAACCTAGGTATATATTTCATAGATGAAAATATACATATAATTTTCTGAGTGCACTCATTTGCAACTGTTCTGTAACCAAAAGAATGAAAATTTTCCTGTAACTCATGATATGAACATTTAACTATAACTCATAATTTGTACAATTGGGCTTGGTAAAATATGAGTTTTGCCAGGACTTCCAGGGCAATAGTTCTCAAACTTCAGTTTGCTTCAGTGCCTCAGATTCACCTGGAGGGCTTATTAACTAAAATTGTCAGATGGCAGTTCCAGACCTTCTGATTTAGAAGATTTGCAAATACCAGTCCAGGGACCATAATGAAAATCATTGTTGTGCCTTTTGAGTAATGTTTTTAGAGACTTAAGATAACCCTTCTAATTCAAGTACACTGTCTTACATCTTAATAGGTAAAGAAGACTTAATTTGAACCTAGAAGGCTGCTAAATGACTTCTATTTATAGAGCACTGTGAACTGCAATCACTGTGTATACATCAAAATAATGAAAATAAAATGTTTCATCACATGCAGAACATTGACAGAAGCATCTTAAATAAGAAAACATTATCCTGTATTTAGATTGCTTGCCTTAACTTCACTGATAAGTTCTTCGTAAAGCATAACTTAAAACTACTTAATGTGATTTTTTAAAATCTCATCAAAATCAGTATCTTGATGGAATCTTCTATTTTAAAAAATTTCCCATTTTCATTTTGCTATTTTGCTGAATAGTACTCAATATATATTTCGTATATGAAGACAGATGTATATATTTCATATATGACAATATAGGTATATATGTATTATGTGAAAATATCAGTATATATCCCTATATGACAATATAGGGCTA
>SJYA01003900.1:0-28662 GCA_006410615.1 Neotragus moschatus | reverse complement strand
AGGGCTATATCTCACATATAAAAATAGAGGTATATATATGTCATATATAAAAGAAGGTATATATTTTTATATCATCAAAATTAAAACTTTCATAAAATTAAAAACTTTCAAAGAATTAAAGCCTTTAACTGTGTGGATCACAACAAACTGTGGAAAATTCTTAAAGAGCTGGGAATTCCAGACCACCTTACCTGCTTCCAGAGAAGCTTGTATGTAGGTCAGGAAACAAGTGGTACTGGGAAAACTGGTCAACCACTTGTAAAAGAATGAAACTAGGACACTTTCTAACACTATACACAAAAATAAACTCAAAACGGATTAAATATCTAAATATTATACCAGAAACTATAAAACTCCTAGAGGAAAACATAGGCAAAACACACTCTAATGTAAATCATAGCAGGATCCTCTGTGACCCACCTCCCAGAGTAATGGAAATAAANGGTCTCAAAGAGTCGGACACGACTGAGCGTCTGAACTGAACTGAACTGAACTGAACTGTGTCTTGGCACTGAATTAATTCTCGGAGACAATTTTGGGTGAAGTAGAAAGTTCAGTTCAGTTCAGTCGCTCAGTCATATCTGACTCTTTGTGACCCCATGGACTGCAGCACACCAGGCCTCCCTGTTCATCACCAACTCTGGAGTCTACTCAAACTCATGTCCATCAAGGTGGTGATACCATCCAACCATCTCAATCTCTGTCATCCCCTTCTCCTCCCACCTTCAATCTTTTCGGCATCAGTGTCTTTTCCAATGAGTCAACTCTTTGCATGAGGTGGCCAAAGTACTGGAGTTTCAGCTTCCACATCAGTCCTTCCAGTGAGTATTCAGGACTGATTTCCTTTAGGATGGACTGGTTGGCTCTCCTTGCAGTCTAAGGGATTCTCAAGAGTCTTCTCCTACATCACAATTCAAAAGCATCAGTTCTTTGGTGCTTACTTTCTTTATAGTCCAACTCTCACATCCACACATGACTACTGGAAAAACCATAGCCTTGACTAGACGGACCTTTGTTGGCAAAGTAATGTTTTTGGTTTTTAATAAGCTCTCTAGGTTTGTCATAGCTTTTCTTCAAAGCAGCAAGCATCTTTTAATTTCATGGCTACAGTCAGCATCTGCACTGATTTTGGAGCCCAAGAAAATAAAGTATATCACTGTTTCCATTGTTTCCCTATCTACTTGCCATGAAGTGATGGGACCAGATGCCATGATCTTAGTTTTTTGAATGTTGAGTTTTAAGCCAACTTCTTCACTCTTCTCTTTCACTTTCATCAAGAGACTCTCTAGTTCTTCTTCACTTTCTGCCATAAGGGTGGTGTCATCTACATATTTGAGGTTATTGCAATCTTGATTCCAGTTTGTGCTTCATCCAGCCTGGCATTTCTCATGATGTATTCTGCATATAAGTTAAATAAGCAGGGCATCAATATGNAGAGACTCTCTAGTTCTTCTTCACTTTCTGCCATAAGGGTGGTGTCATCTACATATTTGAGGTTATTGCAATCTTGATTCCAGTTTGTGCTTCATCCAGCCTGGCATTTCTCATGATGTATTCTGCATATAAGTTAAATAAGCAGGGCATCAATATGCAGCCTTGATGTACTCCTTTCCTGATTTGGAACCAATCTATTGTTTCATGTTCAGGTCTAACTGTTGCTTCTTGTGGAAGCAACCTGCCTACAGATTTCTCAGGAGACAGGTAAGGTGGTCTGGTATTCCCATCTTTTTAACAATTTCCCACAGTTTGTCATGATCCACATACTCCAAGGCTTTGGCATCATCAATAAAGTAGAAACTTTTCTGGAATTCTCTTGCTTTTTTGGTGATCCAGCAGATGTTGGCAATTTGACCTCTGGTTCCTCTGTCATTTCTAAATCCAACTTGAACATTTGGAAGTTCTTATTTCATGTAATGTTGAAGCCAGGCTTGAAGAATTTTGAGGATTGCTTTGCTAGTTTGTGAGATGAGTACAATCATGCAGTGGTGTGAGCATTCTTTAGCATTGCCTTTCTTTGGGATTGAAATGAAAACTGACCTTTTCCAGTCCTGTGGCTACTATTGAGTTTTCCAAATTTGCTGGCATATTGAGTGCAGCACTTTCACAGCATCCTCTTTTAGAATTTGAAATAGCTCCACTGGAATTCCATCTCTTCCACTAGCTTTGTTCGTAGTGATGCTTCCTAAGGCCCACTTGACTTCACATTCCAGGATGTCTGGCTCTAGGTCAGTGATCAAACCATTGTGATTATCTGGGTCATGAAGATCTTTTTGTATAGTTCTTTTGTGTATTCTTGCCACATTTTCTTAATATCTTCTGCTTCAGTTAGGTCCATACAATTTCAGTCCTTTATTGAGCCCATCTTTGCATGAAGTGTCCCCTTGGTATCTCTAATTTTCTTGAAGAGATCTCTAGTCTTTCCCATTCTATTGTTTTCCTCTATTTTTTTGTGTTGATCACTGAGGAAGGCTTTCTTATTTCTCCTTGCTATCTTTGAAACTCTGCATTCATATGGGTATATCTTTCCTTTTCTCCTTTGCCTTTCCCTTCTCTTTTCTCAGCTATTTGTAAGGCCTCCTCAGACAACTATTTTGCCTTTTTGCATTTCTTTTTCTTGGATGGTCTTGATCACTGCTTTTTGTACAATGTCATGAACCTCTGTCCATAGTTCTTCAGGTACTCTATCAGATCCAATCCCTTGAATCTATTTGTCACTTCCACTATATAATCATAAGGAATTTGATTTACGTCATACCTGAATGTTCTAGTGATTTTTCCTCCTTTCTTCAATTTATGTCTGAATTTGTCAATAAGGACTTTGAATAATGAGTTTCAATTTAAATCTAATTTGGCAATAAGAAGTATTACTTTGTCAGTCAAAAGGGGCCACAGCAGGCTCCAAATTGTGTGCCCCAACAGGAGAGGGTAGTAAGAAGCTTTATAGTAATTGTTTGAAGAGAGTGTGATCAGCGCATGGACAATCTTCTGACTGGTTGGTGGTGAGGTAAGTGGGTATCAGCCTCATCGACCTTCTTATTCCGCCAGGTCTCGTCTTGGGTTTATGTGCTTGTGGGTATTTCTCCTCCCTGGTGGAGTTTCAGTATCTGTAAAACAGCTCTAAGATACTGTTCTGTGTATCCCACTGGGAAACCAGAGCTCTGCCCCAGGCTGCACTATTGTTTCTTTTTGACTGCTCCTCCTCTGTTTCTGCATCCCCTTCCTTCCCTAATTAGCATTTGTTTGACCCTGACCACTGGAATTCAGGGAAGGTCATGAAGGTTGAATGAAGCCTATAGTCAAGAAATAGGGGGCACATGAAGGTTTCTGTACCCAGGAGCCTGCAGTGTCCTGTTCGGTGTCACTGGGAGTGACTACAGATCTTCAGACTAAGAGTAATTCAAGTTTTTTTTTTTTTTTTTAATTTTTAAGGTGAGAAAATAATATCTCTGGGTAGTTTTGACATACCCATACAGGTCATACAGGTAAAGTTGCACAAAAATGAATAAAAAGAAACCATAGGAGGATATTGTATGAGGCCACTAACATTACATTTAATGACATTACAGTGTTCTTAAAAAGCTTTTTGTATGACTGAATTATCCACCTGAGTAACAGTGAGTATGAGCTTTGGACCTGGATTGATTTCTATATAAGCCCAGTTCAGGAATTTTCAGCTCAGGTGCAGCAGCTGGCAAGAAATTTGGGTTTCTTTAAGAAACAGGATTCCAAAAGACACTACCCACTTCATTCTTTAAGGATGCTGCTCATGAGATAAAGATTCTCCCATCCAAGTACTAACCAGCCTCGACCCTGCTTAGCTTCTGAGATCAGAAGAGATTGGGTGCGTTCAGGGTAGTATGGCCATAGATGATAAAGATTCTAAACCAAGATGGGCATCGGGATTGCCTGGGACAATTAAAAAAATGTCCTGATAACTTGGCCTCACTACCAATGTTTAGCTGGGAGAGAGAAATGTCTCAGTATTTTTTATCTCACTTTTTCTTAAAAATTTCCAAACAACTTTAATATATACAGTTGACTCTGTAGTCACAGGTTTTGCATCTGTAGTTTCAAAAATGAAGAACATATGGAAAAATTTTCCAAAAAATTCCAAAAAGCAAAACTTGAATTTGCCTTGGGCTGGCAGCTATTTACAGAGCATTTACACTGTATTGAAAACAATTTACATAACATTTACATTGTATTAGGTATTATAAGTAGTCTTGAAGGTGACACAGTATATGGAAGGACGTGTGTAGGTTATATGCAAATATCATGCCATTTTATATAAGGAATTTAAGTATTTATGGATTTTAATATCTAGAGGGCGTCCTGGAACCAACACCCTGTGGGTACCAAGGGACTACTGTATTATAATATACAAATTAAATAATGGAAATATCGTGCTGCTAGAGATATTTTTAAGATTGGAATTTGCACATATTATGTGTCCCATTGTTTATATTGGATGACAATACAAGAATCCTGTATCTCTATTTGTTAAAAAAAAAAAAACAGAACCTCAGGACTTCTCTGTGGTCCAGTGGTTGAGAATCTACCTTCCAATGCAGGGGACGAAAGTTCAATCTCTAGTTGGGAAACTAAGATTTCACGTGTTGGGGTGAACTAAACCTGCTTGAGGCAACTAGAGAAGCCTGAGTGCACCCAAAAAAATAAAAAAGACAAACTTCCCTGGTGACGCTGATGTCTATTAGGATTGAGAACTCTTGACATAGGGAATTAGTATTATAGTTCAGTGCTTATTTTTAGTTTTATTGATTATTATAGATTGTTTATAATTACTGTGTTGTTGGTAGTTAAAAGTTATTTTTCCCAGGTGGATTAAGAGAGTGATTGATAAAACAGAATGAAACAAAACATAGAGAATGCATTCTAATGTCTTAAAGGATGCTTATATGGTGTAAATGTCCAATCTCAGAGAATAACATGCCCTTTATTCAAACTCCTATCTGACAGTTGTCAGTGAGTGACTAGCCAGAGGAGGTGATGCAGCATAAAGGAAACAGTTTTAAGCTTGGAGTCAGGTGGCCAGGAATCCTGGGCTTTCATCCCAGCCTTGCTGCTTAATGAGCTCTGAGACCTTTGTCAGTTGTTTCACTGCCTTGAGTTTCTGTTCCCTCATCTGTAAATTGAGGCAGACTTGAACTAGATTATTTCTAAGATCTAGTGTCTCAAAATTTAGTGGCTTATTTCATGTTTAGTTGTTACAAAGCTGTGTGTGCGTGCTAGGTTGCTTCAGTTGTATCCAACCCTTTGCGACTCTATGGACTATAGCCCACCGGCCTCCTCTGTCTATGGGATTCTTTAGGCAAGAATACTGGAGTAGATTGCCATTTCCTTCTTCAAGGGATCTTCTCAACCCAGGGATTGAACCCATGTCTCTTTGGTCTTCTGCATTGTCAGGCAGGGTCTTTACCACTAGCGCCATGGCCCTAGTTACAAAGCTAATGTCTTAATTTTGCATTTCGGAATCAAGCTCCTGAATACTTGAGAGTAAAAGCAGGTGACTGGATTGATCTAGGGTGAGGTGAGGTGGGAAATCACAGCAATATGGATGCTAATTGTGTCTCTCAGGGTTGATCATGTCTGCAAGGGTCTAGTAGGATATGCTGTGGATCTAGGAGCTGGTGATTAGCTGGGAAAAATTAAAGGGCTCAAGATACTAGAGACAGCAATACGGTTAAAAAAAAAAAGAGGTGGAAAAGGAACTTTTCTGGAGGTCCAGTGGTTGAGAGTCTGTGTTTCCAATGCAGGGGCTGCAGGTTTGATCCCTGGTCAGGGAACTAAGATCCCACATATAGAGTGGCATGGCCAAATTGAAAAGAAAAAAAGGAAAAGAAAAGCAGACGGAGAATCATGTGGTAAGTGATCTGTAGTTAAGCTGAAGTTTTGGTCTGAAAATGGAATAATGGAGTCTAACTTGAGGTGAAACAGTTCTGTATGCCAACCAGTAAAGTTTGGTATTAGTATTGTAGAGATGAGGTAAAGGTCACTGGTAATGAGGAAATCAAGGAACTATTGACCTCGACCTGTATAGATTGTCCATACCAATTTGAGAATCTACCAGAATGATGGTAGTATTAGGAGAGGAGAGGAAAACTGTAATTAGATGTCAAAATTCTCAGTGAAGGTGAGACCATGATGAGGAGGGTAGAAGGAAACCCAGTGATCTTCATTAGGGAAGAAAGAGATGATCTGAGAGACTTTTGCATAACATGGAAGAATAAAGTTCTGGAAGTAACAGCTGACCTAAGAATGATGCTTATCTATTTAGGGAAGTTTCCCAGATCTTGCTTGAGAGGCAGGATGATTTCCTGAGACCACAAATTGCATTTTGAGTATAAATGTATTTATGTTTACTTTCTCAATACACGAAGGCAGCTATGGTTCCTGTGTCCTCTTGCCTTGAAGTATTTATGTCCCAAGACTTAAAGTAGAAGACGCTTTCAAACAGGACTGTATTTCTCATTTAATGGTTTTGTTTTGAGGAAATTATGCTGGTGTATCTCCATGTAGTCATGTTCAGATGTGAGAGTTGGATCACAAAGAAGGCTGAGCACGGAAAAATGATACTTCCAAATTGTGGTGCTAAAGAAGACTCTTGAGAGTCCCCTGGATAGCAAGGAGATCAAACCAGTCAATCCTAAAGGAAGTTAACCATGAATATTCACTGGAAGGACAGATGCTGAAGCTGAAGTTCCAATACTTTGGCCACCTGATGTGAAGAGCTGACTCATTGGAAAAGAGGCGGATGCTAGGAAAAATTGAAGGCAAAAGGAGAAGAGAGGGCAGAGGATGAGATGATTAGATAGCATCACTGACTCAATGGACATGAGGAGATAGTGAAGGACAGGGGAGCCTGGTATGTTGCAGTCCATGGGGTCACAGAGTCATACATGACTTACCAACTGAACAACAACAACATCCCATGTAGTATGGTAAAAGAAGTAACTGTTATTATCATTTTTATGTTAATTTTTTGATTAAAAGTTTTTCAAGTGAAAAAAAAAAAGTTTATATTCTCAACTGGTGACAGTTTGGGAGAAGAAGCTGCTCCTGTCTGAGAGCCCATATTAAGCTGCAGTGTTGTTCTACCTAGGTCATCACCACTCGGGCATCTGCCATGGCAGAAAGAATAGGCCCCTGAACCTTTCAAATAACTTGGTTGCCCTACTTTTCAGACTTTTCTTTTTCCATCTAATTTCCCCAACGTTGACTTCCTTTGTGACTTAAATATTCTTCCCAGCTCTCAGACTTCTTTTGAGGAGCCATAGAAATTTCGTTCCTCAGCCTAAATAGAAGCTGATTTCTTCAAATGGAAAATTCAGCAAATCATTGAAGTAATGTGTATTGATTCTTCCTGCTCCAGCAGCTGGATCAATGTGAGGAGCGAATGTCATTATTTCCTGTGCTGTCTACAATCCCAGATGTATTCACAAGAGAGGCCAATGGTAACGACTCTGAAGTTTTACTTGAAAGAGTTGTAAATAGTCTGTTACACCTTTAGAAAGCTCAGGACAGAACTCTGGTTATGCCTGTTTGTGGCCCAGGCATTGTCAAAAATCAGAAAGTCTGACATCTTTGGTTCTACTTTGGGATCCAGAAATGGTGAGCCTCAGTTCTTGCTTCTTTATGCTATAGGATCTTGGGACAAACTCCTAGAAAATTAGATCACCTTCTTTCTCTGAGATGACTTTAACTGCTTATCTTAGATTAATATAAATATAAACATAAACAAAATGGGTAGTTTTGCAGTAAATAAATGTACTATAAAAACAAAAATTTAGAGCTTAGTTTAACATTATTTTTTCACAACTGAGCAAACAAAGTCCAGGAAAGTAAAGAGATTTTCCTTAGTCACCATCCATTCAGAGTGGTGTTGAGTCTCGGGCACAGGTATATCAGTCTGCTTTGGCTACTTAATAATTCTCAATAGTAGTATGAATGACAACAGTATGGAGTTTGAACACTAAGCAGTACTTTGTCCCATGTTAGTATTTTTAATTTTAGACAGTATTTAAAGGAGGATTAAGACTGTTCAAAAGTTTTGATTTTTTCTGGGGAAGCTTTAAATCCACTTTGGTAAGGGAGGCGGTGATGTTGAGAGTGGTATTGGTATATGCAGAAAACGGGGTTTGTGCAGAAGTCTGGGACAAGTTGGGTGTTGGTAAGTCTTTCAGGAGGCTCTGGTCTGGGAAGCAAAGCAAGCATAATTATTCATGGATTGAGGAAATGTTGGAAGATGACACCTGCTGCTGCTGCTGCTGCTAAGTTGCGTCAGTTGTGTCCGACTCTCTGCGACCCCATAGATGGCAGCCCAGGAGGCTCCCCCGTCCCTGGGATTCTCCGGGCAAGAACGCTGGAGTGGGTTGCCATTTCCTTCTCTGATGCAGGAAAGTGAAAAGTGAGAGTGAAGTCGCTCAGTCGTGTCCGACTCTTAGCGACCTGACCCCATGGACTGCAGCCTACCAGGCTCCTATGTCCATGGGATTTTCCAGGCAAGAGCACTGGAATGGGTTGCCATTGCCTTCTCCAAGATAACACCTAGATAATGTTAAATTGAGGAAGTAGACCCACTAAGAGTGAAGGGATTCTCTAGTGGTGGGGCTTCAAGACAAAGTGTCCTGGATTTTCCTAAGATGTGATGATGGTTGTCATGTTATAAAATTTCCAAATAGTCTTAAAAATCATTTAAGAGATGTTTTCTTTCTCTCTTTTTCTTTAGGGGAAGTTGTTGGGGAATTTAGGGAGATAGTAGTAGAGTGGCTAGAGTTAAGTTACAGTGTTTTCAAGTGGTGTCGCTGACATGCTATTCGTTTTGCCCAGTGATCCAATATGGTGTTGACAGAAGGAAGAAGTCTGTTCAATTTCCCTTTCTTGGGGAAAAGTTTATTGCCCACAACTATATACTGTTTAACATACTGAGGATATTACATTTATAGTGAGGAAGTAATTTATAAAGCTATGTCTTTTCTTAGTGCTGCAGTTGGTTGAAAAAGAGAACAATTCATTTAATTAGGAGAATATATTGGTCATACACAGTGGAACATGTTAACCTATTTTGACTTATTTTTTTCATTGGTGAATTGACAGAGCTTTGGACAAAACTGACTTTCTTCTTTGACACAATTTACTCACAGCCATAGGATAGCCTTTCCAACATAAAGTGAATTATAATAAATTCTTGTTTTATTTGAAACTGTTGGTGAATGGTCTGTTCTGGTGAACTAAGAATTATCATTGAGGTCATATTCAAATAAGCTTGTAGGAGAAACATCCTATGTTGAAAATAATATGACTTTTATAGGTTTAACTGCTGACTCACTCCATCAAGGTTCTTAGAAGCATGCACCAGAAGCTGACTATGGCTGACTAAGCAAAATGATACTTCGTTGAAAGGATATTGACTGGAGAACAGGCCTGAGGTTAAGTTCCCAGGAACCATGTCCAGAACCACACCTCACCTCGGTAACGCTGGCACTTTGCCCAGCACCAGTGCTACTTCCGCACAGGAAACTTGGCCTTCCGGTTGTTCCCAACCCCCAAAGCTAGATACCTTTTGTGTCACCCACAGAATTGAAACATGAGATCCTCCTCTATTTAGTTTCTTACTTCTGAATCTTTGTGTCATGTGAAGTCTAGAGCACGTGTCCATGTGTTATCTTTTAAGGAGGTTGGGGTAAAGATTTCTTTAGGTTCTACCTTTTTTTTTTTTTTCCTTGAAATGATTTGTCTAGAAATGTTTAATGAAGGACAATTTATAACAACAAAAACTGAAGACAACTCAAATTCCCATCATCTAGACTATGGGTAAAGTATATCTGTACAATGAAATTTCATACATCATTGTCTAGGTTTTATCTTGATATAAGATGTGACTTGAAAGGTTTTCCAAACATAGCAAGGTGTTTAAAATATGCTGGGTCTCTAGAAAGCATTACAAATACCTACACTGTGTGTCTTTGGGCAGACCATGTCATCTCATTAAGCCTCTGTTTCTCCCTCTGTTGAATGGGATTATTCTTCCTTATATCCTTTCATGAACTGGTATATAAGCAACTTTGTTGTCCAAATGTAAGTCCAGGGTCCCCAGAGTACCTTCTTCTGAGAATTCATGACTTGCCATGACAGGTCTGATTTTCATTTTGGTTCCCATGCTTTCTGGAAGTAGTAATAATGTTGCTGGGAAAATTTATAGCTTATTAGATGGCCCTATTTATGACAGCATTTTCCACTGTAGAGCACTAGCCTTCCAGAACGAAAGATAGATAGTTCCTCTTTATTATAGAGGATGCCCAGACAAAATAGGTTGTCTTCCCCAACCTAGGGTTCACTGAATTTGTGTGTCACTTCACAAATATTGGGAAATAAAAGTTATGACTCTACACATTACAGAAATAGCTTCTCCCAAATTGACCTGAGAGAATTTGGGCCCTTGGTGTGGGGAAATGTAATTGGTGAGGCTTAGTCTACTTTATAGCTTTGCTGAGCATTTGCTAATTGCTAGGAGCTATACTCAGTGCTTCTCATGCTGCTGCTGCTGCTGCTAAGTCGCTTCAGTCGTGTCCGACTCTGTGTGACCCCATAGACGGCAGCCCGCCAGGCTCCCCCATCCCTGGGGTTCTCCAGGCAAGAACACTGGAGTGGGCTGCCATTTCCTTTTCCAATGCATGAAAGTGAAAAGTGAGAGTGAAGTCACTCAGTCATGTTCGACTCTTAGCGACCCCATGGACTGCAGCCTACCAGATTCCTCCATCCATGGGATTTTCCAGGCAAGAGTACTGGAGTGGGGTGCCATTGCCTTCTCCAGAGTGCTTCCCATACATTATCATTAAATTCTTACTACTATTCTATGACATGTATACTCTCATCATCCCTCTTTTATAGATCAGAAAACCAAGTCTTGGAAAGAATAGGTTATTATTCCAAAGTCACAGGAGTGTAAGTGACAGATCCAGGGTGGGACTGGAAGTCTATATGATGCTATAGCTGGTGCTCTTANTCCCATACATTATCATTAAATTCTTACTACTATTCTATGACATGTATACTCTCATCATCCCTCTTTTATAGATCAGAAAACCAAGTCTTGGAAAGAATAGGTTATTATTCCAAAGTCACAGGAGTGTAAGTGACAGATCCAGGGTGGGACTGGAAGTCTATATGATGCTATAGCTGGTGCTCTTAACCACTGTGTACAGTGTACAGTGAAGTCCTTTGAACTCTGTTCACTCACAGGGCTAGTAAGCCCTGAAGTGTAGAGCATCACCGAATCCTTCCACATGATGTTTGGTTTTGGTAGAGTCAGGACCCTAGTCAGTCTGTAGTTTTGTTCAAAGGGTCATCCTTTTTTTGGGGGGAGGGATGTTCCACACAGAATGTGGGATCTTAGTTTCCTGAACAGAGATCAAGCCTGCATCCTCTGTATTAGAAGAAGAGAGTCTTAACCACTAGACCATCAGGAAAGTCCCCAAAGGGTCATCTTTACTTCTCATTTGACCTTTCACTGTGGCTTGATTCAGACTAAATTTTATTGTTCTCACTCATCCAGCTTTTCCTTGTTTTTAATCTTTCCTGACCCAACTTGGTTCCTGCCTTGGGCAAAGATTTTTTTTTTCTCACACTTCATTAATTTTTGACCGTGGATATCTTGGGACTCCACTCCTGGGTCCTCAGGGACTGGAGCTACTATATGATGATTGCTTAACCCTCAGAAACTAGGCAAATGAATGCAGAACCTTCTTCCATCGTGAGAAACATGGTCCACTTCATCAGCTAGAATGACACCATGCTGTCCCCTTCCTCCACCTCTATCTCTGCGTTCCCCAAGGCACAATTGATGCCCTTGATTCTATTTTTTCCCATTCTCTCTCCTTCATAAAGGAAAGTCTTATCCATTCTGATAAGGTGTTGGCTTTAAACAACCCCTATGCTGAGGACTTAAAAACTATTGGATTGATTGGTAAGGTGTAAATGGATTTGTCATACACCTTGACAGATCCAAAAGTCAATTTTATGTCTTGCTTTAAAGTTCAACTTAATTTTTCCTTTATACCCCAAGAGACTTGTCTTTTTGAATTATTTAGCTTTTGCTAACAATCCCCTGACATATTATTCTTAAGCTGTGATGGACTGATATAGAATAGATCTTCTTCTAGTGCCAAAGAACCCCCAAGGCACCAATTCAGATCTTGTTCATGAATTATTGTCTCCTCTGAGTCCATCACATTATTAATTATAATCAGGAGTAATTTAAGTGTCTATTCTGAAACTATGAGTTGCTCCCCTAGTGTTGAGAAGTTATGACACACACATATATATAAAATGATCACATGGAGCTGTAATACACAAGGTAATATAAATATTTGGAGATACATTTTGTGATGTTTAGAGCTGGCCATATATCTGGAGTTATTTGTAAATATGGAAAAGAAAGTTCTTTCCATCCTTTTGGGTGAAGGCTACCATCGATGCCAAAAAATGTCTCCTGGTCTTATCATGTAATGAAAAATGGGCTCATCTTTAAAATGGGCTCTTTATGTTTGTGTTACACATGCATATCATATATTATACAATATCTAACATAATTATAATTACACAAATATGCATTTATGTTAATTCCCAAATCAAAATGACTTTTGAAGTCTTCCCTGGATTAACTCAGTCCCTTAAAGTGTTTCCACAGATATCTCTGTGGCCCACTCCCAAGATATGTCTCATATGTGCATATACATGTGTTCATTAAATGCGACAACTATCAATATATTTTTCAGTTTTTTAAAAAAATGTGATAAATAACATATAACACAAAATTTGCCCTCATGACCATTTTTAAGTATAAGATTTCATAATGTTAAATATATTTACATTATTATAAAACAGATCTCCAGAACTTTTTTCCTTGCAGATGTGAAACTCTATGTCCATTAAAAACAGCATCTCCTTTTCCCTGCCTCAGGTTCTGGTAACCAACATGCTACTTTTTATTTCTATGAATTTTATTAGTTTAGATGCCTGTGTAAGTGGAATCATACAGTACTTTTCTTTTTGTAATTGATTTATTTTTCTTTGCATGATGTCATTGAGTTTCATACATGTTGTAGCATGTGACAGGTTTCTTCATCTCATAAGGTTGCGTAATATTCCATTTGTGTATGCAGCACATTTTGTTTCTTTGTTCATTCGTCAGTGGACATTTGGCTTGCCTACCTCTTAGAATAGGGTTGCTATGAATATGGGTGTGCTAATATCTATTGGAGACCCAGCTTTCAATTCTCTTAGATATACATCAAGAAATATGATTGCTAGATCATATGATCATTCTATTTTTAAGTTTTTGCTGAAGTTTAATGTTGATTTCTATACTGGTTGCCCCATTTTGTAATTCCATCAGTAGTACACAAAGATTCCAATTTCTCCACATCTTTACCAGCATTTGTAATTTTATTTTTTTATAATAACCATTTTGAAAGGTGTGAGGTAGTATCTTATTGGAGTTTTGACTTGCATATCATTAGTGATTTGTTGGGGCATGTTTTCATATGTTTGTTGGCTAATTGTATGCCATTTTTGAAGGAATATCTATTCAAGTCCATTGTCTATTTTTATATAGGATTATTTGAATTTTGTTGTTGAGTTATTTGAATTCTCTATGTCTTCTGGATATTAATTCTTTATCAGATATATGATTTGCAAATATTTTCTCCTGTTTCCTATGGTTCCTTTTCACTCTGTTGATTTTGTCCTTTGGTACACAAAGCTTTTTAGTTTGATGTCCCATTTATCTATCTTTTGCTTTTGATGCCTGTGCACAAAAAAATTATTTGTTTTTTGCTTTTGATGCTTGATGTCACATACAAGAAATTATTGTTACATCCAATGTCATGAAACTGTTGCCATGTTTTTTTCCAGAATTTTTATAGTTTTAGGTCTTACATTTTAGATCTTTAATCTATTTGAATTAATTGTGATATATGGTATAAGATATGGTTCCAGTCTCATCTTTTTCATATGAAGATATCTGTTTTTTGGAACTGCATTTGTTGAAAAGACCATCCTTTCCCTATGCATGGTCTTGGCTTCCTTGTTGAAGATCATTTGACCATTATACAAGAGTTTATTTGGAGGCTTTCTTTTCTTTTCCATTGGTCCATTTTTCTGTCTTTATGCCACTGTTACACTGTTTTGATTATGGTAGCTTTGTAATATATTTTGAAATCAGGAAGTGTGAGAATCCAGCTTTGTTCTTGTTGAAAATTGTTGTCACTATTCAGAGTCCCTTGAGACTTCACATTAACTTAATTGTTTAAACTTATGTAATAATTGTGATTGGGATTTTGACAGGGATTACTTGAATTTGTAGAGTGCTTTGAGTGGTAAGGATACCTTAATATTAAGTCTTCCAATCCATGAACAATGGATGTCTTTCCTTTATTTGTGTCTTTAATTTTTTACTGAGTGTTTTGTCACGTTCTGTATACAAGTTTTTCACTTCCTTAGTTTGGTTATTTCTGAGTGTTTTTTTAAATAATATTTTTGTAAATGGAATTGATTTAACCACCAAAATTTCTTACAGCAGGCTTTACTCACCACATGCACAGAGATGTTTGAGGGAGCCTCGCCACTCTTAATGCTGCCAGTACCCATTGTGGGCATGGCATTGTCCACTCTGAGCATGTTTGTCTCCCACAAAATACTAATGCTTAGGGCACCAGAGTGTTGCCAGGCTCTTTGCAGAAGTCAGCAAATGACCATCTCTGCCACACTGTCCCCCAAGCTCCTAGACTGTCCTGCTTATGCTTCATCTCTCAGAGCCCATTTGTTTCTGTTCTATGTTTAGCCTATGATAAGAGTCTTATAAAACTTGCATCAATTTTAGTACTTCACCCTGTAATCATAAGGCTCAAATCTAGTATAAGGGCCTCAGTTAGTAGAAACACTTTATTTGTATATATATAATAATGTTAATCGTGTTCAGTTCAGTTCAGTCATTCACTCAGTCGTATCCGACTCTTTGCGACCCCATGAAACACAGCAGGCCAGGCTTCCCTGTCCATCACCAACTCCCGGAGTTCACTCANTGACTCTTTGCGACCCCATGAATCGCAGCATGCCAGGCCTCCCTGTCCATCACCAACTCCCAGAGTTCACTCAGACTCACGCCCATCGAGTCAGTGATGCCATCCAGCCATCTCATCCTCTGTCGTCCCCTTCTTCTCTTGCCCCCAATCCCTCCCAGCATCAGAGTCTTTTCCAATGAGTCAACTCTTCGCATGAGGTGGCCAAAGTACTGGAGCTTCAGCTTCAGCGTCATTCCTTCCAAAGAAATCCCAGGGCTGATCTCCTTCAGAATGGACTGGTTGGATCTCCCTGCAGTCCAAGGGACTCTCAAGAGTCTTCTCCAACACCACAGTGCAAAAGCATCAGTTCTTCGGTGCTCAGCTCAAGGGCCCACAAATGGAGAGTCCTACTAGCACTCATCTGATGTCTCCTAGGTCCAGGATATAAGTGATAACTGATCACATTTATAAGTGGGTTTATATCTTTGTGCTCATCGTGGTATTGGATGAAGGCAGCATAGTCCCTCTTACAGTGCTGGGCTGGCCCCATCGGCACTGTTGTTGTTGACAGAGTTGGGTCGGACCAGCTGGTACCTCTTTACCAGTTTAGGAACTATGACATAGCAATTCTTTCTAAAGCAAGTGTTTCTTAAAGTTCTATCCTGCGCACAGCTGCCAATGGTTCCTTCTTTGTGAAATCAAATAATTTTCTGACCAATTGTTGCACGTGAGTTTAGTTCAAAGAATCAAAATGGGTATCTGTGCATTTCACCACCATGTTGATAGAACGTTATCAACCCTTGACTCATCTCTCTTTCTCCTTTATTCTCATCCTGCTGGTTCTCCTTCAGAAATAATATTGCTTGAATTTTGTGCTTATCATTTCCTGGTCTTTAAAACTATTTTAAACAAATATGTAGGTACTCCTAAACAGAGTTTACTTTTGTCTCTTTTTGACGTATATTTATAGTCTTCAGCAATTATTATTATTATTTTTTTACCCAGTATTAGTTTTCAGCTATGTTATATTGAATCACTTCCCTCCTTTACAATATTTGGTGCTGTGACTGAACCATAATTGACTTATTTATTTTACTTTCAGTGATATTTGGCTTGTTTTCAGGTTGTTTTTTTCTATTATGAAAAGTGCTACTAGGATCATTCATGTACATGTCTAATCGTACCCAGTTTTCAAGTGTTTCTCATCTGAGAGTAAATTAATAAGACCCAGAGCACGAATATGTTAGAATTTCCAGATAAGCCAAAGCGTTTTTCAAAGATGAGTTCTCATCACTTCACATCAGCCAACAGTTAATATTTCCAGGCCTAGAGATTTCTGCTAATTTAGTGGGTATAATATGATTATCTATGAATGGACTTAATTTCCATATCCCTGATTGCTAATGAAGTTAAACATTGTTTCATTTATTTCATTGCCATTTATATTTCTTCTATAAACACCTACTCAAGTCTTTTGCTCATTTTTTCTATTTGTCTTAATGAATTACAGGAGTTTTAAATGCATGTGTGTGTGTGTGTGTGTGTGTGTGTGTGCATGTACTAAGTCACTTCAGTTTTGTCCATCTCTTTGTGACTCTATGGACTGTAGCCCGCCAGGCTCCTCTGTTTGTGGGGATTCTCCAGGCCAGAAGACTGGAGTGGGTTGCCATGCCCTCCTCTAGGGGATCTTCCTGACGCAGGGATCGAGCCCACGTTCTCCTGCACTGGCAGGTGAATTCTTTACCACTACTGCCACCTGGGCGGAGAAGGCAATGGCACCCCACTCCAGTATCTTGCCTAGAAAATCTGTGGATAGAGGAGCCGGGTAGGCTGCAGTCCATGGAGTCGCAAAGAGTCGGACACGACCGAGCGCCTTCCCTTTCACTTTTCACTTTCATGCATTGGCATGCATTGGCAATGGCAACCCACTCCAGTGTTCTTGCCTGGAGAATCCCAGGGACAGGGGAGCCTGGTGGGCTGCCGTCTATGGGGTCTCACAGAGTCGGACACGACTGAAGCAACTTAGCAGCAGCAGCAGCACCACCTGGGAAGCGCGCGCGTGTGTGTGTGTGTCACCTGGGAAGCGTGTGTGTGTGTGTGTGTGTGTGTGTGTGTGTGTGTGTGTGTATTTTAATAAGCTTTAATATGTTATATGTGGTTGGAATTTCTTCCAGTTTTTTTTTTTAACTTAATGGTATTTTCTGACTTTTTTTTAATGTTCTTGTGAACTCAGGTTTTAATTTTATGGTAATCACTGCTGTCAGTCGTTTTATGCTCTTTTGTGTCATGTTTAGGGAATCCTTCCTGAATCTCATGAAGTATATTCTTCTATAGTCTAAAATTTTATATTTTGATCTTTCATATTTATGCCTTCATCCATCCGGAATAGATTTTTTTTTTTTCTGTGTAGAGTTTGAGTTAGGGATTTAATTTCATTTTTTCGTGTGAATAACCAGTTGTCACAGAACCGTTGATTGAGAGGGGTCTCGCTTCTTTTTCTCATGATCTGTAGTGCCATCTTTGTAATGTGTGAAAGTTTCATAGACGCTTGGGGGGGGGGTTTAGTCTGGGGGTAAGTGTTCTTCCAAGGAGCCTTTCTGATTTCATTTCCCATTGCCCTTTCATGTGCCTCCTGCTCATCCAGACTCCATGCTGTGCTTCAAGATTGTCTCATGAGTTCCTTTGTCTTGCGCATTTTCTCCTTTTCTTGTCTCACATCCTGCCTCATGCTGCTGTTTCTCGATGTATTTCTCTTTTGCTTCACATTGTGTATCAGTTTTTGAAAGCAGGCTTTGTTTTGTTCATCTTTGATACTTGTGAGCAGAAACTGGTGTCTTTTACTGAATAGCTATTTGATAAACTGTTGACCTAAATTGCATCTTAGAAATTATCCAGCCGGTCTCATTTTATTTTCCCACCTACGATCATTGGGATTTGCAGTGTTTAAATGCAGTGCCCAAGGTCATAGAGCTTGGTTGGTCCCTGACTTTTCCCCTTGAGCTTATTCTAGTACACCTTTTATTATCAGTTCTGTTAGCACGGGGAAGACTGGTGGGCTGCCGTCTATGGGGTCACACAGAGTCGGACACTACTGAAGTGACTTAGCAGCAGCAGTAGCAGCAAAGAACTAAAGTATCAGACACTATCCAGAAATAGGAACTAATCCTGAAAATCCTGGAAAACCAACACACGTGGTAGGTCCATGATCCCTTGGCTTGTTGAGTCAGTTTTGGACAGTGATGTTCAGACTACATCCAAATATTGAGCATTTCCCAAACATGCTGTATTGGCTCCCATCTCTGGGCCCTTGTTCATATTCCTTGTTCAACAGAACTGTTTTTATAGACCACTGTCCACGAGTCTTCTGTACTCCTAGAGATTAATTTCTTGTTGAATGCTCTATTTCCATACTTTGACATCACTTCTGTTTCTCCACCAGTCATACAGTATTTTTTTTTTTTCTTGATTTTTGTCTCCTTAGAGGTGAAAGGCAGTTTACTATTCTACCATGTCTTCTCAGAATCTAACCTAGGGCTGTATCTGCTCTAAGGGTTTATATATATACATATATATATATATATTTTTTTTAAGTTTGTTTATTTTTGGCTGAGCTGGGTCTTTGTTGCTGTGTGGGTTTTTCTCTAGTTACAGCAAGCAGACATTGCTCTCTACGTGTGGTCTGCAGTATTCGTATTATGGAGCAAATGGCTCTAGGGAGCACTGGATTCCATAGTTGCAGCTCTGGGGCTCCAGCACAGGCTTAATCGTTGTGGCCCACGGGCTTAGTTTGTCCTTGGCATGTGGGATCTTCCAGGATCAGGGATTGAACCCCAAGGCTCCTGCATTGGCAGGTGGATTCTTCACCACTGAGCCACCAGGGAAGCCTTTAAGTTAGGTTTTTAAGATGCTCTATATGCAAAAACCAATCAAGCCAAAAACAAACAAAAACCCCACAAAACCTCCAAATAAGCTTATAAACATGTCCTGTCATTCCGCCTTTAGACGTGTAATTTGGGTGGAATCAACTTTTATTTAATTCACCTATTTAATGCTGGGAACTTCTGAGCAGGGGGACATCCAGGAATGGAGTCGGGGGCTAGCAGGGGCTGACGCAGGATGTCTAGGAGCCGACACACTCTTCTCCACCCTTTTAGTCGCATGTGGGCTGCATGGTTAGAGCAAAACAACTAATGAGCCTGGAGTGCTTTATTTGTGCCTATTCCAAGTAGCTTTTTTGGGTGAAAAAAAATTTTTTTTCTGACTTAGAAGGATGTTCTGTGCTCATTGTAAGAAGTTTGAGAATATGGGAAGGTACTAAAGAGGACAGAAATCCCCAACAAAGCGTTCAAAAGTAGCCACCTTACTGAAGTTCTTCTGGTGCCTCTGGTTGTAGGCAGATCTCTACTGGTCCCTCCTGGTCTTCATCTTTTGGAAGGAGCACCAGTTACCTAATTATTAAACTGGACATGTTAGTTCAGCTCTCCTTGTCTTCTCAGAAAGTTCACATTGTGGTGGCAGACTTAGTGCCTCCTTGCTGTTATCTTGTGTGCTTTGGATAACGTGAAATGATCACGTTGTTATTTTTTCTACAACTGACCAGAGCTAGGGTACATACCCTTTGTTGTGCCCAAGATCATGAGTAGCAACTTCTTCAGAAGAGTTACACAGTAGGGCCTTGTGTTAACTGAACCAAGATATATACTTATGTTTTATCTCTTCAGTATGAGAAAGGCAAAGTGATTGAAGTACTCTTTGACATTCAGAACAGAATTAAAAAAAATTTTTTTTAAACTCTTCAAGACAGCTTTGAAGGATGGTTTTCTTATTCCCCGTATGTTACCATATACTGGTTTTATCTCGGCATCAGAATGAATCAAACTTTGGCCAGTATGAGTTCTGACTACTGTACACTTGGACAGATAGGGATACGTTTATTAGAGTATTAATTGTTCTTGTGTGGTTGGGGACTATCTCAGTTGTGGTAAAGTCTTATCTCTAGGTAGCCAAGAGCAGTGATCCCATTACATATGCTCAGATTATATTCTGTGTTTTATTTCTTGGAGTTGAATAGGAATTTTCCTAGGCAAAGTTAATTAAGATTAGAGCAGTTAGTCATTGCCAGGTCTCCTTCCCACCTTCTTATGCTAATTTATTAATAAAATGCATGTGAAGTAATTAAGATGTAGAAAATGAAAATCAGAAGGCCGTATATTTTGGCATAGCATGACGTAACATATTCTCACTTCATCCATCTCTCCATCACCACCCTCCCTCATAGCCCAAGTACTTACCTCCAGAGTGAAAACATCAACAGTTCCTGACCTACAGAAATGTTTTCTCTATGTGTGTGTATACGTAATGAAATCAGAGTTCTGTAGCTGGTAGTGGTTTTGTAGTGAGTGAATGTCTGTTTCCTCATTTGATACCTGCTGACAGGGGCAGTTTGTTTTCTGAATCTTTGAATACTGTTTGGCCTATTTTAGTACTTCAAGGAATACGTGAACGGTAGAATGGATGAATCATTAGCGCCACAATGAGTATTTGTGTGTTAGCCGAGCTCTGACTTGATAATTATATGTTAATGTCAATATTTGCACTGTGTCACCCATCACACTAACATATATGTGCTTTAATTCCTACAACAACCTGTGAAGGTAGGCATTATTATCTGCTTTACAAATAAGGAAATTAAAAGTCAAGTATACTTATAGAGGTCCATACTACTGATAAGTATGAGCGTAGGGATTTGTCACAGGTCAGCTTTGCTCCAACACATGCTTTCTTTCCTGCTATCATATCAGGATGCCCTCTAATTTTGACATATGTGTGTATATATACATATATGTGTATGCACACAATGGAATATTACTCAGCCATAAAAAAGAGTGAAGTAATGCCATTTGTTGCAACATGGATATACCCGGAGATTGTCATACTAAGTGAAGTAAGTCAGAGAAAGAAATATTAGGTGCTATCACTTATATGTGGAACCTATAAAATAATACAAATGAATCTGCATACCAAACAGAAACACTAACAGAATACAAATTTATGTTTACTGAAGGAGAAAGGGAGAGGGGAGGGATACATTAGGAGTATGAAATTAACAGATGCAAACTACTATACATAAAATAGGTAAGCAGCAAGGATTTGTTGTACAGCATAGGGAACTATGTTCAGTATCTTAATAACCTATAATGAAAAATAATCTGAAAAGAGTAACTGAATATATTTTGCTGAATACCTGAAACTGACATGATATTGTAGAAGTACTGTGTGAGTAGTATGAGAAATACAATTTGTATCCTCCAAACTAGGTTTTTGTCATTCTAATACATCAAAGTAAATGTAAATTTTAAAACATGCCCTCTAACCTTGTAATGAAGATTCTCATGAGTGTCCTCATTATGTCCTTGGATATAATATTCCTTTCAGAGCCAGCTATGGTTGGGTTTCCAAAGTAGCTTTCCCGAATCACTGTGCTGTCCATATGAAGATAACACGCTATTGTATATTAGTTGTACTTCAATAAATAACAATGACAAAGAGCTTTCCCAGCCCCTTCTTAGGCCCCAGGCATGGAAGAGGTTCCCTAAGAAAACGTGTGTTGAAATCCAGCTTCTTGATTCTGCCTTTGGCTCCTGTCTCTGCTCTGAGCAGTTTATCAATTACAATTTTTCCTAATGTGTAAGTGTCCTTGAATGTCGGTCTTGTTTTCCCCTTTGACAGTTTAAGCAGTGAGCATGGCTGTGACAGTGTCTGGCTCTCTGGGCATGGCTGGATGACAAGCCCACTTTGCTGGTCTTATACTGGGGGAGACTGGACCCAATCTCCGTGCCATCCTCAGGGCCTGTCTGTGCTTCATGTACATCCAAAAGAAGGCTGCAGGAGTAAGCCCCCTGCAATGGGTATGGTATTACGGATGGCTGACCTTGCTTTGGGCAAAGAATATGCATGTGTTGATGTACAAACTAATAATAGTTGGCAATAGTAATTATAGGCCAAATGATTACCTCAGGTAAAATTAGCAAGCTGCATTTTAACAGGGCTTTTATCGCCTGAAATTCACTAATAGAATTAACCCCATTGGTGGGTACAGGGAATTCACATGTATTTAACACATCCGTGCATCGTGCTATCCAGATTATGGGACCTTTTAATTTTAGTCCTCAAAGGGAAGAAGCTGAGATTACAGAGAAGGAAATAAAATTGGAAGGTATTAGCTAGATTTTCCTGTGTCATTACAGGTTCTAAGTGATGCATCTGAATATTAAAATAAAAAAAAATCTCTTCCAAAAAACATTTGTTGAGTATATTTAAGGTTCCCTGGTGGTTCAGACAGTAAAGAATGTCCCTGCAATGCAGGAGACCCGGGTTCGATCCCAGGGTTGGGAAGATCCTCTGGAGAAAGAAATGGCAACCCACTCTAGTATTCTTGCTTGGAGAATCCTGCAGACAGAGGAACCTGGCCAACTACAGTCCATGGGGTTGCAAAGAGTCAGACACGACTGAGTGACTAACATACTAGGTGTATAGATATTGTTTTTGAAAGAGGCAACGAAGAATATACTTACAAAGCACAGTCTCTACAATCAGACTGAGTTAGAATTTAGTTTTTAGCACTCATCAGCTGTGTGACCATAGGAAAATTAATTAGCCTTTTTGTATGCTGTCTCCTCATCTGTAAAATGGAGGTAAGTAATAGTATCTGCTACTCAGGGATATTGTGAGGATTAATTAAATTCACATATGCCAAGTACTGACAATTCTCATATGTAATATTTTATCTGTATTCATCACTGTTACTTCCATGTTGAATCACTGTGCAAGAGACTGTGATCTAGAAATAAAAGCTGCCGTACCTGCCATCGAGGATCTTCCAGCCAAGTGAGGGAGATGCTGGAATCCACTCTACAAGGCATTGTGGGAAATTCAGGGAGGGAGTAGAACTTGGAACATGGGGTTTACTCCAAGGAAGTGTTAACCAGGCCAGCTGAGTGGTGAATTTCGAGACGGAAGGTTTGGGAGATAGAGGACATTCAAGGCAGCACAAATCAGGACAAGATCCCTCCTCTCTAAGAAATGACTTCCTCTACTTACCCCCAGCTGGCCAGGTATCTGACAGAAGAGAAAACGTTATATTCCATGGAGAAATAAACATACAGATGTCCTTGGAAGAGGATTCTGTTGACTCGGTCTGAGGTGTTAAGTCCTGAAATCCCATCCTCTTTATAAAGTAGTTTCTAATAGTGAGGTAGCAAGGGCAGACGGAAGCTGCAGCCACCCTTTCAAGACGCAACTTCTGACGGGAAGGAGATGGCTCACACCGAGGACCAGCCCCCAGGGAAGGGAGAGCCTGTGTTTGGTGGTGCTGGCTGGTGATGAGGACGGGAGAGGTCGGGGGTGGACCTTGGTTTTACGCACGTGACAGTATGGTCCAGGGTGGAAATTAACGCAGGCTAGACGCTCATCCTCATCGTAGCTTGGAAAAGAGTTGATTCTACGAGAAACAGACCCCACGGATGTTTGAGAGCAGCTGATACCTCGTTTTGTTTTCCAGCCACGGACTTCAGGGGGCTATATATCCCTCCAGATGCTGTAACTACTCCCCATCACATGGCTGGTTCATTTTTACCTTTTCCAAGTGAACACTTTAGGCAGACTGATTTACTTTTTTTCCCTCCTCTCTGAAATAGAGAAGTGCTCTTTAGCACTTTTACCCTTTGAAAATATAAAATCACTCAAGGGCTTTCATATTTTCAAAGGGCAGAAGCAACTTTAGCGAGAGGGAAGAGTGCAAAAAGCCGACTGATCTTTTTTTTTAAGAGCTATAATGAAAACATGTATAAGACATATCCTCCAGGCCTCTGTGTAGAAGAGGTGGCCGAGGTGAAGAGAGGGAGAGGGCAGAGATGGACGCAGATCTGCAGAGTGAGGTGGCTTTCTCTGTGGCCGGGATTTTATTCTTTTCCTTTTTAACTTACTCGGGAAGAAACAATCCTTACCATTTTCCCCAAAGCACATGGTAAGATCCGCCTAAGTGGTAGCCCTCCATATTTTTTGGCCGTTGGTGGATCTTAGTTCCCAACCAGGGATTAAGTCTGCACCCTGGCAGTGAAAGTGCAGAGTCCCAACCACTGGACTGCCAAGGAAGTCTTCAGCCCTCCATATTTTATTTTTTAAATATTTTTTCATATGGACCATTTTTAAAGTCTTTATTGAATTTGTTACAGTATTGTTTATGGTGTTTTTTTTGGCCCTGAGGCATGTGGGGTCCTAGCTCCCAGACCAGGGATCAAACCCATGCCCCCGGCAAAATCCTAACCACTACCACCACCACCGTAGAAGGCCTTGTCTTCCATATTTTAATTGAGAAAATGAAGGCCTCCTTCTTGGACATGGATTTGCCAAATCTCAGACCCCCGAGGATGAAATCCTAACCATCAGGAGCTTCACTGTGTTATTCCTGAGTGAGTTTTGCCTTCAGCGTGGCAGCTATAGTTAATGTCTCCTCGAAGATGCAGAGGGAGCAGTTGACCTGTCAGGTAAGAAACAAATAATAGAGCTACCAGCCAGGCCCATTATCTTAGCACTGCGCCACACCTGCGCACAGCAGACACCTCTGGAACGGTCCATCATTCAAAAGGGCCATATTTTACCCAATGAGGTGCTTACTACAAACCGCTGTAGAAATGATCTACTAACTCCAGCTTCGTTGGCAGTCCTGGATGAGGGTATTCTGTGTCTCTTTCCCTCCTCCCCAAATCACAGTAGAGTATTATCTGCAGGCAGGATTTTACTTATGTTTAATATTAAATGTAAACATCAACAATGTCATAAGGCATTCCCGGCAGGTATGATTCTTCAATGCTGTGTGCCAGAAATGGGATCCTCTGTTGGGGACCCCAGGGGTTACAGCATTAATGAGCAGGCCCTAGAATTGTCACATACTTTGTTTTAAGAAGACCTCCAGGACACTGCTGGCTCTTTCCAGGTTGAGTTCGGTTGGAGTCTGTGCACGCGTGCTAAGTTGCTTGTCGTGTCTGACTGTGACCCTGTGGGCTGTAGCCTGCCAGGCTCCTCTGACCATGGGATTCTCCAGGCAAGAATACTGGAGTGGGTTGCCATGCCCTTCTCCAGGATTGGAGTTTACCGGAGTTTAAACCCAATGAAGGATACATTTGCCATTTCGGTGACTCAAGGGTATTGTGATGACTTTGTTTCCTTTTATTAAGGCAGCCTGCACTACTGAGTTCTGGAGACAGGGGCGACCTTCTGAGTAGTAGAGTCCCCCTCTTCCCTGGCTTTATAGCAGAAAAGTGATTTAACTGTGAAATCATGTGAGAGTTGATGATGTTACCTGAAAGAGACTTGCCCATCAAAAGGCAACTTAAAATTCATGCGCAGGAGCCACTGTGAAGGAATACCTAAGACTCATAAATAAAACAAACCTACCTTAATTTATGGCCAGGACCTTCTCTACCCATTGAGCTATTCAGACTTCTGCACAATTGATGTTTCTTTCCTCCAGTTATTTCAGTAAAAAAATGAACTCTATTTTATGCCATACAAGCATACTAATAAACCAGTGTTTTGCTGCTTATAAAGGCAAACTGTCACCTGTTAAAATATGTAACTGTCATAGAAAGATAAAAAAGGATCATTTAATAATGATGAACAATGTACATGTGGCATAAATAGAATCCAAAAGGTAAACAGCAGTTTATTATGCCAGAGCCAGCCAGAGCTGCTCCTCAGTGTGCAGGGCTCTCCACTGATCTGTGAGCTCTTCCTTTTAAGGGAATTATAACCTGGCTTAACAGTGATGCCTCTGTGTGTGTGTTTAATGGAAGCTCATTGCTGGTGCAAAATCTGGACTGTTGCTTTCACGATGGAGGGGGAAAAGTGCTTTTCAGGCATATTTCCTTAACTGATGAGGAACATCTTAAGTGTTACATTGTTTTCTCGAGCTTGATAATAGGGAATGTTTAGAAGTTTCCTTGTTCCAGTAGGTTTGGAAAGGAGGTTGTGTTTAATTAAGCTATTCAGCTGCTTCTCAGTGTTTCAAGCCAAATATATCCTAGCAAGAGTATGTCTGATGTGACTAAATAAAGCCAGTGTTAGCAAAAATAGAAGTGGGTTTATTGTAGCTGCCTGGGTTTCTTGATCTCTTTTTATCGACCCATACAAATAATCCATCCAAGATACAGCATTGAAAACTCCAGATTTCCTTTATGATGTCAGGGGATGATTGTAGCCAGTGGACAGTATTAAAGCTCCATCCTTGTATGCTGAATTTTAAGAGGCACTGAAGGGTTCTTTGGTTTTGGTGCAGTGAACAAGAAATTGTAATGAAACTTTTAAAAATTAATATATTCTTGAGTTGTAGTCTGTTCCACTTCAGGGAACTAAAAACGAGAAGGGTAACCACAAGAAGAGTTTCTTCTCTTCTGGAGTCATTTCTTCTCCCTGTTTCCAGTTAGCATGTATTTATATTGACTAAAGTCTTGGAAGTGACAATATGGTCGGCTCAATAAATATTGAATGTTTTAAAGATTTGTGTAAATATTTGCCCAACAGACAGCCATGCCTTCTTAAATATTTGGCCTTTTATGTTAGGTTCAACGTGCAATGATTTAAAAGCTTATTCAACTACTGCACAGAACCATACCAGTTTTAAAAAGTCTTTCCAAGCCCAGTTAAATTGGAAAGCGTTGTATTCAGTGAATAATAGATTTTCACAAATCAGAGCAGATAATACTGCATTGAAAGGATTAAGAAGGGTTTCATTGGAAAGCAAGGGTGAACTAGTTTCTGGGATAGGAATGACCATTGCTTTGTGCCCCAGTTCCATACCCAGTGTCCCCTTCATAACAAGATTTCTTGTGCTGGAAATTTCCCTTCTTAGCAAAATTCATAAAATAACTGAGTTGTTTGCCAAAGTGACTTATAGACTTCCAGCAAAACAGTCAATTCATAAATTCAAGATGGAATCCTGAATATTAGGTCCTAGGGCAAGATTTGGCTACCTCCTCATACCCCATAGTCAAATGAATCTTTAAGTGTCAGAAATCTGTTTCTTCAACCCTCATTTTTATCATCCTTACCATATTGACAGCAGTTCTTATTTTTTGCCTGTATGATAAAGTACAGGCTCCTTAATGCTGTAGTTTGGCCTCAGTCTGTTCTTCTCTAACAGAGAATTTTTTAAGCCAGTTCTCTTTTTTTGGCCACATCGCTGGCATGTGGGACCGTAGTTCCCTGACCAGGGATTGAACTCACGCCCCCTGCTGCCCTGCAGTGAAAGCGTGGATTTCTTAACCACTGGACCACCAGGGAAGTCCTTCAACTTACTTTCCTAACTTCGTGCCTCACCCCTGTCCATTGTCTACCTGACTCTTCATGAAAACGTACTGTGAGCTTTTCACAGCTCTCTACCTTTGCATATGACTATTTACCAAGACATCCATCTGCCTGACTTCTGTATCAGGCTGTTGAACTCCTACTTAGTCTTCAAAGCCCATTTCAAAGGTGACCACCACTGGCAGTTCTTCTAATAACTCCATTCGGCAGGATGAATCACTCCTCCCTGAAGCTAGTACTTCAGATAGGGCATTGCCATGAATGGCAGTAAGACAGCTTATTTCTGTAGGTTTGTTGACATGTCATAGATACCGAATGAATTGGTGTTCTTTGTTATGAATAGCAGACTTTTTCATTCAACGTGGTGGTGATGGAACTCCCTGTCTGTGGTTTTGTATCCAAATAGGATGGGTATATTTAGGCTTTAAAAGAGCATTTGAGTGTTAACCCTTGATCGCCGGATAGTTGGATGTGAGAATACACACTGAATACATCCTTAGCCTGTTAGCCTCGGGGCTGTCGCCTAATTCTCTAGGCTGTAACTGTCTCATTTGACAATAAGAATAAATAATAATATTCTTTCCCTCTGAACTGGATGCAAATTCTGAAGTGACAACAAGTTGACAGAAATTTACCTGAAAATGATGTTCACATGTGGGGTTTTTTTGGCTCTAATTAATACCAGTATTCATTTTAATACATTTCCTGGAAAAACGCTGTGTTTTATTTTTTTGTGATGAAGCTTATGTGGGTTGTCCTTTATCTGGTCCGGGAACAAACATAAGCAAAGCAGGTCTTGTGATCTCTAAGATCTGGTGACATTTTGGAGAGTAAAAACGTGGGCTCATTTATATTCAGCCACAGAATATACAGACCAGATTTATAGCATGACCTGTAGCTTATCAATTCATTGATCTATTTGTTCAGCACTGCAGATGGTATAAGTGCAAATGAATAGAGTGATAAAATTCCTCCACAAGCCTTTGAAGTGGAGCCTGCAGTATAATCTCTTGGGCTCTAGAATATCTTTTTTGGTGAAATGTTGCCAATATAGAGAAAAACAGAATACTATATAGTGATTATCCCTATGGCTGTACCAAGCTTCATTAAATATCTACTTTGAATCTAGAAATTAAGCTTAAAAATTAATCTTTTTAAATATATAAACCTGGAGAAGGAAATGGCAACCTACTCCAGTACTCTTGCCTGGAGAATCCCG
>SJYA01003899.1:40515-54037 GCA_006410615.1 Neotragus moschatus | reverse complement strand
CCCCCTGGGCTCAGGGTCCGTTGGGGCTCATTATCCCCCCTACCCCGGGCTCAGGGTTCCCCCAGGCTCAGGGTCCCTCGGGGCTCAGTGTCCCTCCCACCCCGGGCTCAGGGTCCCTCAGGGCTCAGTGTCCTTCCCCCCCGCCCGGGCGCAGGGTCCCCCCACTGGGCTAAGGGTCCCCCAGGCTCAGGGTACCTCCGGGCTCAGGGTCCCTCAGGGTTCAGTGTCCCCCCCACCCCGGGCTTAGAGTCCCTCAGGGCTCAGTGTCCCCCTCACCGTGGGCTCAGGGTCCCCTCACTGGGCTAAGGGTCCCCCAGGCTCAGGGTCCCTCTGCTGGGCTCAGGGTTCCCCCGCCGGGCTCAGGGTCCCTCCGCAAGGCCTCCCTGGGCATGGCCTGCTGCCCGCCCTGGAGAAGCGCCGCAGCCTGGCAGCTCAGCCACGGCCCCGCAGAGGCTGGAGGGCCAGAGCAGGACTCACGGCAGAAGTCAGGGGACCGCCAGTCCACACACACGCCCTTGTCCACGCAGGCCTTGGCATAGGCGGCCACAGCGTCACACAGGCACTCGCAGTCCCCGCCAGTGTCGCACGCACACGTGTCCTGCACGCAGGCCTCGTAGTAGGGCAGGCGGTAGACCTGTGGGCGCCCCTCGGGGTCAGGTTGGGGCTGGGCTCGCCCCGCCGCCCCACCCCGACCGCTTGGCGCTGGCGGGGCGGGGCGGGGCCCGGGCGCGTTGGGGCGGGGCCCACCTGGCCGGGGCAGGCAGCGAAGGTTTGGCTGTTGATGATGCTGCATTTGCGCTCGGCCCAGGAGCGGCGGAAGGCGTTGAGGCTACAGCGGTCCAGCGCGAAGGTGGTGTCGCCGCACAGCGGGCTCTCCTTCCAGGAGTTCACGAACTCCAGCTCGCTGGATGCCAAGTACTTGCTGCGTGTCTGGAAGTCGTCCTTCATATTCCCATTGTAGTTGCCACACAGGCCGCAGAGGGGATCCTGCGGGGGCCGGTGTCAGGTGCCAGCGTGCAGGGGCTCCCCACGACCCCGCGCCGCAGGGCGGGCAGTGGTACCTGGGAGGCGCGGGCGACCTTGATGAAGACGGCCATGTGCTTGTTCCAGGTGAGAGTCAGGTTGTACGCGCTGCCGATGGTGACGTCCACCACCAGGTGCAGGGAGCCAGCCTTGACCCGGAAGTGCACGCCAGGGTCCTCCCCGCTCACCGTGTAGTTGGCGTCTGCCAGCACGATGGACAGGCCCTGGGGGGCGCAGCTGTCACCGGCTGCCTGCGCCCTGGGCAGCAGCTCAGTGTTGTGGGGCTTCACCTCCCGGCCCGAGCTCTCCTGGCCTGGGGGCTTGCCGTCTAGAGCCTTCCTGGGAGAAGGTCCCAGGGCACCCTGGAATCTGCTAAAGACTAAGAGTCAGGCCTGGGGGAGACCCCTCCCCGCTGCACCATTGTCCAGTCCTGGGGGACACTGCTGGCATGGTGTGGACGTGGAGGTCAGGGGCAGAGGGCAGCAAGGGTCCTGAGTGGCTAGGCTCTGGGGCTCCGCTCACCCCCAGGAGGATCTTTATGGCCCGTGAGCAGGTGGCGCCCGACTTCGCACACACGACGTTCTCTGTCAGGATCTTGAAGGTGGGCTGCGAGTCACTGGCATTGCAGCCGTCCTGTGGGGAAGGGGTGTTGAGGAGCCGGCCCCATGGCCCCCAGCCCCACGTTGACCCCATGGCCTGGCGCGCACTCACCGTGACCAGGATGTACTCGCAGTTGCCATCAAACACAAAGCGCTGCCCATCAAAGGTGACCACGTGGCCCTCCCCATAGAGGCTGCAGGTGGATGGGCAGTGGGCGCTCTGCTGGCAGGACCACGTTCCGTTCAAGCAGGTGCTGTGGGAGGAGCAGGGTGTCCTGGAGTTTGAGGGACGGCCTGGGCACACGCGCCCCACGGGACCCTTGACCTTGTGGGCTGGGGGGGTGCTCCTGCCCACCCCAAGCACTTGAGGACAGTTGGGCCCCCAGGGTCTGCGGGCGGGAATGCAGCTCACCAGCTCTTACAGTCGGTGTGGAGCTCAGCACCCCGAGGGTAGGAGATGCCCGCAAACTCACATGGGCACTCCTCGGGGGGCACACACTGCCCGCTGGCGTTCTCGTAGAGCCCCTTGGCACAAACACAGCCGGGCTCACACTTCGTGGGCACCTGTGGGAGGAGGGTCAGTGGCCCCTGAAGGGTGGCCCCACTTGCTGCCGCTACAGCCCTGGGCCCTTCCCAGACCCCCCACCGCGTTCTTCCCAGACCCCTCCCTGCGTGCACCCTGCTCTGGGCCTTTCTCTTATCAAAACTGCCCCACCCCGCCCCTAGGGGCACGATGGCTGGGCGTTCTGGCTCCTTCGCAAGCATCAGGGCCCTCAGTCCTCAGGGAGCCCACAGAGGCGCATGCTTGGTGGCCAGGCTGTCAGTCACACGCATCACGGGGTTGGTGGGATGGAGCATGGCCCGCCATCCCTGAAGGGCCTGTGGGAATTCTCTCATGGACCAAGAAGCTGCGGAAAGGTCCGCCTCAGGGCACCCCTGGCTTCCTCGGGCAGTGGGGTCTGCTCTACCAAGGAGCGCCCTTGCCCCTCGTTCCACCCAGCCTTACGCAGGGGGTGCCAGTGGCCAGCATCTGACAGGTGGGGGCGCAGGCCGCCCCAAACTTGTCCTCCGAGGACTGACTGCAGGACTGGAAGGTCTTTGGCGCTGAGCAGGTTGCTGCGGAGACAACGGGCCCGGGGTGAGGTGGACACAGAGGAGCCGAGGCCACCAGTCCAGCTCTGCCAGCCTCGGCCACAGCCACATACCCAAAAGCATCTGAGGCCGCGCTCGACAGCTCAGCCGCCCGTTGACGCAGTGGCTGTGGGAGAGAGGCGGGGTGAGCACTGCCTCGGCAGGGCCACAGGCCGGGCAGCTGCCCTCCGGAGCCCTTGCTCACCAGACGACCCCGTTGACCATGGTGGACTGGTCGGCCAAGATGAACCCGTGGCTGTCCAGGAGGCAGGGGCACTGGGCCTTGCGCACACACTCGCTCTTGTGGTTCAGGTAGGTGCCCTCAGGGCAGTTGCAGCCGTCCACCGGCACAGTGCTGGGGTGGCACTCGGCCTCGCGGTCGGTCAGCGACAGGCACGTGTGGTCACAAGCCTGGCTTTCGTAGCTGAATGTCTGGTTGCCTGTGCAGGGAATACCTATGGGGACCCGGGGGACAGGAGTCAGATCCTGGGGAGGCGCCCTCTGTGTCTGCCCCGCAGGCCCCACCCACCCCGCTGGGCCCTCCCTGCAGGCCCCGCCTACCCGCTGTGCCCGCCCACAGGCCACGCCCACCCACAAGGCCCCGCCCCCCTACGCACTGCAATTGTCCACGCTGCTCCTCCAGCCCTGTAGCAGGACGCCCCGTGAGGCGCAAGCGAGTGCATAGTCACCGAGGGCGGCGCAGATGTGCGGGAATGTCTCCTCGTAGTTGCAAGCCTGGTACACGCACCTCTGCGGGCAGACAGTGGCCATGAGCGTGCGCCCGAAACCCCGAGAGTCTCCCCCGGGGCCCCTCCATGCCCACGGCCCCACCCACCTTGTAGAAGGGCTTGGGGTCCACGGTGGCGTGGCAGTTCTCGAACACCGTGCCCTTCTGCACCAGCACCGCGCAGTGGGTCTCTGCACACACCTCTGGGGGGCGGGGGGGAGGCAGGCCGGCGTGGATCAGCTGCCTGCTGGGGTCTCCCGCCCACCCCACCCCAACTGGTCAGCACTCACTGTTGAGCTGGCTCATGGAGCAGGGGTCAGTCTCTCGCTCCAGCGCAGCGGGGCAGTTCCCCGCCCGCCAGGAGTCCACGAAGAGCGAGGCAGTGCCCTCGGCGATGCCCATGCTCGTGGTGAAATCGTCCGTCGTGTCCCCGTTGAAGTTGCCGCAGAGCCCTGAGCGGTGGTGAGGGTGGGTGGCCTGTGCTCCTCCCTGTCCTGCCCTGCGCTCCCTGAGGCCCCCTCCTCCCCTAACCACACTGGGAGCGCCAGCTGTGGTGCTGGATGGGCTGGGTCAGCACCAGGCTCTGCGGGGCCGTCCTCCTCTGGGGTGGTCAGGCCGGGCAGGGAGGGGCATCTGGGCCAGCCCTGGGCAGACTGGGGTGGGACTCACCTCTGGTCTGGCCTCTGAACTGGGGCCCGACGGTGATGTACAGCTGGAACACGGGCCACAGCTGGATCACGAGCTCCAGCCCGAAGGTGGTGACCATCTGAAGGTGGGTGGATGTCTGCCTGAAGACCGTGATGTTTCCTGAGGGGACAGGAGCCTCAGCGGGTGGCCTGCTTTGGGACTCAGTTCGGGGAGGCCCCGGGTGCCAGGCAGGGCTGGGCACATACGAGTCTTGTATGGCAGCCACTTGATGTCGCCGTTGTTGGTGACCACCTCGTCCTGAGAAATCACAATTTTGTCCTGGGGGAAGGAGGCCTGAGTTACAGGGGGCCAGGAGCAGGGGAAACCCCCACCTCGTGTGGGCCAGGCAGGGCGAAGCGGGAGCTGGGGTGCGTCTGCCTGGGGCCCTGGGTGGGCACAGGTGGGATGGCCTCACCTGGCTGGACTTGTAGATGACAGCGACCAGGGAGGTCTCCGAGTGTGAATACCCAGACTTGTCGAACACAGCCATGAGCAAACCACCATCAGGGAGCTGGGGGCTCTGGGGGAGGGTGGCTCAGGTCAGGCCCCAGGGTGCTCACCGTGTCCCCTGCCTGTGGTGGGGCCCCTGGTGGAGGTGTGTTCTACCTGGACAAGGATGTAGGTGCAGGTGCCATGGAAGCGGTAGGGCCTGGCGTCGAATGTGGTGACGAAGGAGCCGCCCTCCAGGGCACAGCGCCGTGGGCAGGGCCGCTCCTCACACTCCCAGCGGCCCCCCGAGCACCGGCTGTAGGCGACAGGCGTGACCCAGCGTCCCCCAGTGTCCCCCCGCTGGCCTGCACGCCCTCTCCTGTGGCCCGGCACTCACCAGGTCTGGCAAGCAGCTGTTGTGACCTCCCCGGGGGCGTAGACCACCCCACTGAGCATGCAGGGGCACTGGGGCTCAGGAACACAGCTTTGGTTTTTCGAGATGTCATCCAGAACCATCCCTGCAGGAGAGGGGCTTCCTGGGGCTGCGGCTGGGGGGCCCCTCCCCCGCCTGTGGGGGCATGGGAGAGCCCCTACCCTCAGCCCTCCCCTTTCCTGGGTGCTGCCCCATGGGCGGCAGGCCCTGCCCCGCCACCGCCCTGCTCCCTGAGGGTGGGGACCGGCGCGTGCACAGGTCAGGCAGCTGGGGCAAGTCCTAGTGGAGCATCTGGGGCCGCGGGTCCCGGCTCCCACCCTGGGGTGGGGGGACGGAGGCCCAGCTCTGGGCTCTGCTAGGGGGTCCTGGGAAGGTGATGCCCTCACCTTCTGGGCAGAAGCAGCCGAAGGTGCAGAAGCTGGAGCAGCTGTGCCGTGGGTTGGAGCAGGTCCGCACGCAGGTCTCGCCGCACTCCTGGTACACCTGGTTGGCCGGGCACTGGCCCACAGCTGCAGGTCGAGCTGCCCTGTGAGAGGGGCCTGCGGCCCCCGGCCTGACCCTCCCCCCCACCCACCCTGGCCCTCTCTCCTCACTCCCCGGGACTCACAGCAGAGGTTGGGGCCCCGCCAGCTGCTGACGGGCTGGCCGGCCATGCTGCACTGGCGTGAGTACTCGGACAGCGTGGTGCAGCTGCAGTTACGCCGGCCGGGCTCCACGCATGCAGCCATGTCCGCCTGGCAGCTCAGCAGGAAGGGCTCCTGGGGCACGGTGCACTCAGGCGCCACCAGGGTCAGCAGCTGCAGACAGGTCTGGGCCTGGGCACAGGGCCACGCAGGGTCATGGGGGCCAAGGCACGTCCCCCACCACACACGGGCCCTGCAAGGCTGGAGTGTTGCTGGCCTGGGTCCCAGTCAGACCCCTTGGGCCGGCCCCACCCTGGCGATAGGCCCCCTGCCTCTGACCCCGGGAGCCCGGCCCCCCGCCTCACACACGTGCTCTGCCTGCAGGAGCCGGGGGCTGGGCACGGCCTCATGGGCGCAGATCTCGTTGGGGTCGTCCAGCTTCTGGAGGGCGGCGTACTTGTGGGGCTCCAGCAGTTGGCCTGGGAAGGCAGGGCGGGGTCAGCACCCCGGTTGCCGGGCCACGGGGGGGCCGCCAGCCCTCACCTACCGTCTTCGCTCAGAAACTCGTTGGTCTTCTCACCGGCAAAGTTCCCACACAGCCCGCACATCTTGCCCATGTACTTCCTCTCCACCAGTACCTGCAGGGGCGGGCACTGCTGTTTGGTGGGCGGGGAGGGGCAGGGGGCCCCGGGGCCCCCCAGGAGCTACTCACGCCCGCTCCGGGGCGCAGAGCCCCCCCTCACAGGGCAGGACCCAGGCCTGCCAGCCTGGCTTCTCACTGGGGCCCCCCGTTCTCTGTTCTCTGGACTGTCCTCAAGCCCCTCGAAAGCCCAGGCCCCCCAGCCCGGCCCCCGACCCCTGCCGATGCCCTCACCGTGAGATGGGCTCCGGGACCCCACATGACCACCAGCTGCATCTCCAGCTGCTTGGCCAGCAGCCGCACGCTCTGCCCGAAGGGTGTGATCTGGAGCCCGTTGCTGGTATGGGGCAGGCTGACCACCCTGCAGGGCGGCAACTGTGGTCAGCGCCGCCCCCGGGCCCCCAGCTGCCCCTCCCAGCGCTCTGGCCTACCCCACGTCCTTGACGGTGATGGCTGTGTCCTGCACGGTGACCACAGTGGCCCCCAGCTCCACAATGATCCGGGAGATGTTCCCACCAGGCCCTCGCCGTAGCTGGACGCTGAAGGTGGATGGGGCATCCTTGCAGACGGCCGCAAAGATGTAGTTGCAGGTCCCCAAGAAGTCATATGTGTGGCCATCGAAGGTGGAGAAGTGGCCAGCCCCCCACGTGGAGCACCGGCCCCTGTTGTCTGGAGCTGCAGAGAGGGTGGGCTCTTGGAGTCCTGTGTCCTCCCAGCCGGCAGAGTGGGTCTGGCGCCCCTCCCAGTTTCCAGGCGCCCCCCGGGGGTGGGTGGGGAAAGAGGCCCGTGTCTCCATGCCCACCCAGCTCTGGGCTGGGGTCTGCCTCGCAGGAGTGTGGGCCTCTGTTGGGGCTGGGCTCTGGGACGGGAAGCGGCAGCTTAGCCCGCATTCAGCAGGACCCCTGCCCCATCTCCCCTGGGGGAGGGGTGGGCTGGGGTCTCCCTTCCCAGAGACTCCAGGCCACACTCGCGCTGTAGCTGGGCTGTGGCCCTGTGCCCTGGGCAGTTCCTCAGACCGGGGGGCTGACTGTGAGCCTCATCTGGCTGTGGGGGGTCCTTCACCCTGTGGAGCCCTGGGGGCACCGAGGAGCTGTCCTCCAGAGCTGCGAGGACAGGGCCCCCCGTCAGCGTGCGGCCGCCATGTCTGGGGGTGAGGTCCCAGTGCTGGTGGGTGGCAGGGTCATCTGAGTGCGCCCCGGGGTCCCGTCCCCGCCCCCGCCCACTGTGTTCCCTGCCTCAGGGCGCGTGAGTTCCTGGCTACGCTGACTCCCGAGTCACAGCGTGTTGGCTGCCCGCATTGTCCTCTGGATGGTACCAGGAGCAGGCCCGCCTGGCTGATGGCCGTGGGGTCCCCGGCCGGCCGAAGGGGTGGTGACCGGCCTCCTCCCCTACAGCGCCCACCACGCAGATATGCCCTGGCACCTCTTCTCAGCTCACCCAGCCCCCACGACGCCTGGAGTCACGTCGGCTGTGCCACCCTGGACAGGCCCTGTGGGGCTGGCACACACGCTGTTCCTTCTGCACGCTTGGCGGCCCTTCCTGCACTGCCCGTTCTGGTCGGCCCAGGCCCTGCTCGGAGGCTTCCATCCCAGAGTCCCCAGCCCCCAGACCCCGGGTCAGAGGTCCAGGTCAGAGATCAGAGCCTCTGGTCCTCTCACTTCCCCCGGGGCCAGTGTGGGGTCAGCACTTAGAGATCCTGTCCTGCCCCCAACTCCACCGTGTTGGCAGCCCCAACCCCCACGGCTCCAAAGCCACGCCCCTCACCACCCCTGCGTCCTACACCCACCCTGGCTGGCTCCTGGCGTCTCCCCCGCCCTGGTTCTGGGCCCAGGTCTGGGGATCCCCAGGGCCTGGAATGGGCCCAGGGAGGCAGTCTTGCCTAGGCAGGGGTCCTGGGTGCTCAGAGCCACCCCTGGTGAGAAAGCTGGTGCCTGGGGGGTGGGGAAGGGGCTTCGTGGGAGGAAAGGGGTGGAATGGGCCCAGGGCTGCCCACTGGCCTCAAGGCCTGCCCACGGGCCAGACACCTCTCCCTGGCTCCACACTGAGGTTAGAGGGGCCCTGGGGCTGCCAAGGGGCACAGTGGGGCAGGAGCTAAGGAGGTGGGGTCAGCCAACAGGAAGGTCTTCCCCTGGCCATGGGGTGACCCGTCTGGGCTGGCCCCTTCTGAAGGGTGCTTGGCCGAGGGGCCTGGGAGAGGAGGAGGGGGACCCGTGTCCCCATGGCCTGACGGGTGAGGCTGGGTGGGGCAGCCCTCCCAGCCCCGTTTCTCTGATCCTCACATCATCACACAGGGGAGTGTCACCCTACTTTACAGACAGGGAAATGAAGCCCAGAACCCACCTCGGGCTTACTGTTAATAGCCAAGACTCCCCGGAGTCAGCTCTCTCCCTGAGTCTTTTCCCTTCAGTGCCCACAAGGCCCCCTGCACACCCTCTGGCTGCCCCTGGGGACCCCAGAGGCCTCTTAGGACCCAGGGCCTGGTGGGGGGTGCCAGTGCCAGGCTTCAGGCACTGAGGCCCGACCACTGTGCCCTGCCCAGCACGCCTGCGTCCCGAGGGACCCCTGTCCCCCTGACTCGCATGGACATGTGGGCCTTGGCCAGCGGGGCGGCCGTGGAGCAGGGACAGTCCGCCCTGGCCCGTTGGCCATCTCCTGGTCATCAGCATCCACATGGCCCGCCTGCCTCCTGCCGAGTCTCTGAGGCGAGAAGGCCTGGAGGCGCTCCCACGCGGAGGGGCCCTGAGGGGTCTGGCACCGCAGTGTCCGCAGGCCCCCACTCACCGGCGCCGAGCAGGGCCCCCCCGCAGGAGAGGAGCAGCAGGAGCCGAAGCCCGAGCATGGCGCGAAGCGGGAGCGGCCGCTGCTGGACCTGTGCCTCCGTGGGGTACACCGCGGCCGGCTGCACCTGCGCGGCCGAGCAGGCACCCGGCGCCTTATGTAAGGTGAGGCTTGCCCGCCACGCCCGCCGAGCCCCGCGCTCCGTCCCCCAACGCCACGGCCGGCCCGGCGCCACGGCGGCCAAACAGGATCTCCGGCACTGCTCTATCAGGACGTGGCCTTTAGAAAATTCTGGAGCAGCCAGCAGCCCCATAGTTACTCACCTCTGGGCAGGGGGCTGGCACGCCCTCTGGGGTCCCGCAAACATCTCTGGTGTTTACTTGCGCTGCGGTTGCCAGGAGTCTCCCAGGGTCACTGCAGAAAGTCAGTCGGCACCTTCAGCCCACACTGAGAGGGGTGTGTCTGAGGCGTGCTGGGGGAGATGCTGGGCTCCCCACTGGGGTGCTGCTGGGGGGAGGGCTCCTGGGGGGCTTCATTCTCACCTGGACCCTTGTCCCTGAAATGGTGCCAGCCTGCCAGGCCCACCCCCAGCTGGGAGGATAGACTGCCCGTGGAGGGACCTCCAGAGGTCAAGCCCTGCCCTTGGGGGTCCCGGGTGGGGAGTTATGCAGCTGGCCTGGGGCTCAGATAAACACCTCCCTGGAGGTCCCAGGAGCTTGTGCGGCACCTCAGCTCCCCAGTGTGGGGACCCTGGTTGACCAGCTCACCCCTGGAAACCGCCTTCTTGGCTGGACCCTGGTCGTGCAGTGCGCACACGCCCTGAGCTGCTGGCCTCAGGGGCAGCGGGGGTGAGGCGGGCTCAAGGCTGCCCATCTGGGCACATCTCTTGGGGGGAGGTCCAAGGCCAGCCCCAGGAGCTTGGCCCCTTCAGGCAGAGGAGCAGAGGCTCGGCCCACACCCCCTGTGCAGGGCGAAGGGAGTGGCTCCTGGGGCAGCATCTGGAGGAGCAGGAAGCGGGTGGGGGGGTTGCTGGTGGGCCCTTATCCATGGGCAGTTCACACAGCAGCTCTGCAAGGGGTCAGGGTAAGGGTCAGCTGAGGATCACGACCAGTCGAGGGGAGGGTTGGGGCACAGGAGCTCAGAGCCCTCCAGCTTCTCCAGGGTGCCTGGCTCTGAGCAGGGGCCGGCATGGAGGGGGCGCCCCGCTCCCTGAGGGGGTTCTGCCCACAGAGACTTGGGGTGCTGACGCCTGGCTCCTTCCACAGAGGATCTGTGTCTGGGGCCTCCCCACACCTCACAGGGCACAGCCTGGCTGCCTGCTCCCGGCTCACAAGTACGGAAGCTGCTGTGTGCTCGCCTAAAGAAACTTCAGTTTTGTGGAACAGTATTTAGAGGCCGGGGGGCGGCAGTCGGGACATTCTATCGTCTCTCCCCACTGCTCTCCGCACCCCGTCGGGGGCCCCAGGACCAGGGGTGCGTGGGCACAGGTGGCCGGGGGCCTCCTGCCCTGGAATCTCCGTGGCTGTCCCTGCAGGTGGGGTGGTGCTGAGAACTGCCTTTGTTCTGGGGGTGACTGGCCCTTGGCCATCTGTCATGCTTTGCCAGGGGCCCCGGGCTGCTTCGATTGAAGGCTCAGGGCAGGCTGACAGGTGGGGGCTGGGGTCCCTCAGGGGCAGGGGAGTGGGCCTGCTCTCAGGCCTCTGCCTACGGGGGCTCCAGGAGGGCAGGTGCACCCAGATGAGGGGCTGCAGGGAAGCAGGGCTCTGGCGGCCCCCGGACTACCTCCCACCAGTTGGCCTGGGGCCTGGGGGCCACACAGGGTGGGCAGCGTGATGCTCCAGCGGGGGCTGGGGGGCTGCGGTGGAATCTCTCTCCCAGCCCATGTTCCCTCCCCCTGCCTGGACCCTCCTGGGGCCCCTGAGCTCCTCCATCGTGCCATGTGCCCACCTGCTGCCCTACCCCAGCAGGCGCCCAGCCACAGGGCCTTGGCACTGGCTGCCTGAGCTTCCCACACGCGGCCCCGGGTGCCCCTCCCCACCCAGTCCCTGCTCCGTCCAGACTGCGCCCTGCACGTTGGGTGCAGCTGCGTCTCCCAGCGAGCCCCTCGCCCGGGCCATCACACATTCTGTGTGTCCCAGCACCTGGAGGGGGCCCACAGCTCAGGACACCTTGGGTGGACTGTGATCTCTGGCCGGGGACGGGGTGGTGCTCGTGGCAGGCAAGGGGTCCACTTGTTGGGGTCCAGGGTCATCTCCCAGCAGCCCGAGGGGGCAGGCATCACCAGCCGGATGTCCGGTTGGATGTCAGCGGGTTGCAGTTGGCTGCACTGGGGTCCTGGACCGCAGAGGCCTGTGTGTGTGCGCTTGTGACTTGGCCTGAGTTTCCTGGAAAAGTCACACGTGTGGTCCAGGGCCTGCCACCGCAGGTGGCCTAGGCCCTGAAGTGAGTGAACGGCTATGGCCTTTCAGCACGGCTGGCGGCCAGGTCCTGCTCCATCCTGGAGAAGGGGGTGTGGGGGGTGGCTTGGGGGGGGTTTCCCTCTCTACACACGGGAAATCACAAAGCAGGACATTGTTGTCGCTGCTCTGGGGGCGCAGGAATGTGCTGAGCAAACAGCGCGGAGATAAGCCTGTGTGTGGCCGTCTCGCTACTGTCCCGTCGGCCGGCCGGCCGGCCTCGGGGACAGGGCCCCAGACAAGTGGGCGATTGTCCGCTGCGGAGCCCTGCCTCACAGCTGCCACCCCAGCCTCCTGGCTCAGTTGGGAGTGTGGGCACCGACCCCTAGGCCGCGGCTCCCCGGGGTTGGGGCCGAGGGCTTGGGTGAGGACTCTGCTTTCACGGCCCACGGGTGCTTCTAGAGGCTCCCGTTGGGGCTGCGTGTCATGCTGGCGGCCTTGAGGCTCGAGGGTGGTGGCTTCAGCACAGCTGAATTTCAGTCCTGAGGGGTCGGCCTTGTGGTTCTCGGGCCCTGGCCTGTTTGTGAACTGGCTGGGTGGCAGAGGGGGCCAGGATGACCAGGAGCTCTGGGGAGCTGGGCGTTCACGCAGGGCCAGCAGTGACCTTGCGCTGAGCCGGGGGCAAGGTTGCAACTGCCCTGGACCTGGGCTCCGAGGCCGGGGTGAGCAGCCATTGGCTGTCTTTCCCAGGAGAACAGCACGGCCACGAGTGGCTGGGGGACCAGGGCCCTCCGTGGCCAGAGAGCAGACGCTGGGGAGACGTGCCGACCTGGAGACCTTGGGCCCACAGTGGCCCAAGCAGAGGCTCCCGGAGGGACCTCTGCTGGGGCGGAGTCGCCTGCCCTCCCCTGCCCGCCCCATCCCGGCGTCCTGTGTGTGGCCAGCCAGGCAGGTGCCCCCACGTGGCTCTTGAGCCCACAGCTCCTTCCTGGAGACCCCCACCTGCAGCCAGCAGGGAGCTGCCGCGTGAGGCCTTGGAGGGGCCCGGGCCCTCCCTGTCACTCTCGGCCGCCTCACCCGTGGCTGGCTGGCCTCCCGTGCACTCCCCGGCCAGCCTGCTTCGAGACGCCCACCCTCAGCTACTCAGCTATCCGGCAGTGGTGGGGCCAGTGAGCCAGGAGGGGCTGGGAGGGGCCCCCAGAGAGGGTGCTGCAAGGGGCCGGGGTGGGCGTTCCTCCTGGGGCCCAGGGCCTCCCTGCCAGCCCCCAGCACTGCCCTTGGGCCCCAGTTCTTCCTGCAGATTCCTGGGCGCAGATTTGGGGTGAGGGCTGCCTGTGGTCCCCAGCTCCTTCATGGCGCCGTCAGATGGACGGAACTTCGTGTCCATGGAGGGGGTTAGGTGTAGAACTAGCCTTGGCACAGGGTGGGGGGCCCTGGGGAGGGGGACGCCACTGCCAGAGCCCACGGCTGCCGCAGGCTAGGTGGAGCCATGTCCCTGAACAGGCTCACTGCCCACCCCTGCTGGCTGAGCCTGGGTTCCTTAGTGTCTGTTTTAGCCCCTGGCCTGTCTGGGGCCTCACCAGGGACCAGGGAGGCTTAGGGGCACATTGAGCTGAGCTGGGCTGGGAAAGCGGGCCTGGGGCTGGGTGCCTGCCCGGGGCCCAGGCAGCCCTGCAGGAGGGGCCCTGGCCGCCTGGCCCTCCTGCTGGGGAGGAGGGGGCTGGGTCCCAGAGGCTGGCTCCCAGGAGGCAGTGCTCACCCGCCTCTCTGTGGCCCCTGTGCTCTGCACGGCCGCCACCCACTCTGGTTGGGGGACCTCCGATTCCCCTGGAGCGCCAGCACTGCCCCATCAGCACCCCTCCCTGCCTCTGGGGACCTGGGGCACCCGCTGTTTCCTGGCTCCAGTCCCCACTCCCATCCCCCATTTGAGGGTCCCGAATGCTCCACTTGGAGATGCTGGGGTCCGGCTCAGAGGCACCCCCAATAGCTGATCGCACCCCCAAACCTTCTACCCGTGCTCCTCCCCCACCCCTCCCCCAGCCCCCTCCTATTCTAC
>SJYA01003899.1:0-38834 GCA_006410615.1 Neotragus moschatus | reverse complement strand
GGGGGAGGGCGGGGCGGGGGGGGGAGTGCACTCTTAGCAGAAGGTCTCTGTCGGGCTGCTGGACAGAGCCGGTCTGGCGGCTCCGAGCCCGGGCTGCCGGGCCTGGGTCAGGTCCCAGGCTGGCTCTGGGGAGGGCCCCACCTTTGCCTGGTGGAGGGGGAGGGCAGTTCTGGCATCTGCTCTTCCAGGGGCACTGAGCCCACCAGAGGGCCCCGTGGTCACGACCTTGGTGTGAATTTTGGGGAGACGCAAGTATGGTATGCTGCCCGACATAAGTGGTCCTGAGTTGTGGGGGCCATCAGGTTGGAAGACCCTGCGGGACCCCCAGAAGCACACATCAAGTGGTCCCTGAGGGCAGACACAGTGGGGAGAGCCCTAAGTAGCCCAGGAAGGCTTTGTGGAGAAGGTGGAGGGCCAGCCAGACCTTCAAGGCCAAGAGTCGGGATTGGAGTGGGCAGAGGCCTTGGCCAGACAGGAAGTGCCGCCTGTGTGGCTGAGGGGACAGTGCTGAGGGGCGGGGTCCGGCCAGAGGAGAAGGGGGTGAACTAAGGATGAAGCGGGGGCGTGAGGCGGGCACCAGCAGGAGGCAGGGAGGGAGGGCGGACCAGGGCCAGGCTTCCGGGCCTATAGGGGCTGGTCCGCCGGGCTGGCCATGGCGATTCAGCAGGTGCCACAGGGGACCAGGTGGGCTTCCGGGGCCACTTAGGCTAGGCCCTGACCCCGGGGAGCCTTGGGGCCAGGCTTGCTGTCTGGGGGCCCTGGGTCCCTTTGGCCGCCTGGGGGGTGGGTGTCAGGTGGGTCCCTGCTGGCCCAGGACAGTGAGTGGCTGCTGGGCTTGGGGCACAGAGGCTCCAGAAGCTCGGGGCTCCAGAGCTTATGGGACTGGAGGGCCTGGCCTGGGCTGCAGGACAGGAGCCTGGGGGCTGGGGGAGGCAGGTGGGTGGGGCTCAGGCTGTGGGGGTCCCGGCTGATGGCACAGGGCACTCCAGATCCAGCCCTCCGCAGCGGCACAACTCCCGGCCACTTGCTGCTGCCCACTGGGGGCTGGAGGCTGGGCGCTGGGGGCTGTGACCTGGGATCTTAGCGCTCAGGGGCAGTTCCGAGCGGGGGGACAGGGCGCAAGGCTCAGGACGGGTCTTCCTTCTTCCTTCCCTTCCTGCTTCTCCGGCTGTTGCTGCTGCTGCCGCCAAGTCGCCTCAGTCCTGTCTGACTCTCTGCGACCCCATGGACTGTCGCCCGCCAGGCTCCTCTGCCCATAGGGTTCTCAGGCAAGAATGCTGGAGTGGGTCGCCATGCCCCCCTCCAGGGGACCTTCCTGACCCAGGGACCAAACCTGCGTCTTCTGTGTTTCCTGCGTCAGCAGGCAGGCTCTTTACCACTGGTGCCACCTGGGAAGCCCCCTGCTTCTTCCAGAGGTTAAAAGCGTAATTGGGGGGTGGGTCTTGTTTTTAATAGCTCTGTGGGACCGTAACAAACACACACAAAATGCACAAACAGGCAGACCTGGGAGATACTGCAGGTCGGCTCCAGACACAGCTGTCGTAGCCACGCGCTCCTGGAAGCACACTCCCTCAGAAGGACAGTGCAGACAGCGGAGAGCAGCTTATTACACCCGCGCGCCCGAGGCAGAGTCTCCTCTCAGCCAAGGACCCCAAGCAGCATCTGTGAGAGTCTTGTATACCCCATGTGTGCATGTCTGAACCCATCACCCCAAATTCCCCGAGACTTACATAAACCAAGGAAAATACCATCCCGGTCAGCCCATCATTCACGTGCTCTGTGCTCACATGCTCCAGCAATCAAACAACTAGCCAATAATCAATGAACCCGAGGTTACCCTCCGATAGATACAGAAACATTTATGGCCTGTCTGGAGGAAGGGGTGATAGTATGTGCTTTCTCTTAGGCAGTGAGTAACCTAGATACGATCTTCAAGGTTCCGCTGTCTGGAGGGGGTCTTATCCTTCTGCTGTTGTTTTCCTAGGCACTAAACCCGGAGTTCAGAGTCCACTGGACAGGTGGCCGAGCACGATCAGCATGAACAGGCCTAAGGTGGAGTCCAGGCCCGTGAATTCCTTCTTCACAGCAACACCCAGATGGCGTCACAATGGGTCACGAGATCCTTGCTTCCCAGCTCGCAGAAAAGTTATGCTTATGCTCTCCTGTGGTCTAGAAAGGGTACAGAGGCTCAGTTTCTAAAACACACGCTGGGACTTCCCCGGTGGTCCAGTGGTCAGGAACCCACCTTGCAATGCAGGGGATGTGGGTTCAATCCCCGGTTGGGAAACTAAGATTCCCACGTGCTGTGGAGCAGCTAAGTCTGTGCTGCACGACCAGAGAGGCTGGGTGCCTCAGCGAAGGCCAGCACAGCCAGAAGACAACCCACCCCACCGTGCATGCAGCCTGATCTGGAAGTCTGTGTTGCTAGGAGGAGGGATACGTGTGTACGCGGCGGGCTGCTTTGCTGTGCACCTATCCTCCGGCGTAAAACAAAAAGTTTAAATCATGTTGTATTGCTGGAAAACGCTAACCATCGCAGGAGCTCTTAGCAAAGATCACGGATACCACAGGTCACCACAACAAATAGAGCGACGACGAAGTTGGAAGTACCGTGAGAATTACCAGGGTGTGACTCGGAGACAGGAAGTGTGCAGAAGCCGTGGGAAAACGGTGCCTGTAGTCTCTGCCGCTGCAAGGTTGCCTCCAACCTTCAGTCTGTGGGGAAAAGGCCAGATATTCGCCAAGCGCCACAGGGCTCTGCCCAGCCTTGAAGAGTGCCGTTTGATCAGCTTCAACCCAAGCACACACCCGTGAGAACGTCACCACCTTCCAGGATGGCAGTCGCTTCCTTTCTCCCCAGAAGTGTCCTTTGCCGCTTTGGGAGGGACCTGTCCCAAGCCTGCAGCAGCTGCGGGCCTGCTCTCGGTCACCACAGATTGTTTTGCATTTTCTAGAGTTTTACGTAGATGGTATCGTGCCCTATGTACCTTTCTGGTCTGGCTTCTTTCACTCAGCTTTTTGAGTGAAATGTTTTGAGGTTCCTCCACGTTGTAGTTTGATCCAGCCATTGGCTCCCTCTTGTCGCCGAGCAGTCGTCCTGGTCTGGGTGAGCCTCTCTGCTCCTCCATCCCCCACTGGCGGCCACTGGGAGGCTTCTGGTTTGTGGTCGTTACAAACAGAGCTGCTAGGACAGCCGTGTCTGGTCTCAGGCAGCCACGTGCTCCTGTTTCCCTCGGTAGACACCGGGGCACGGCTGGATTGTACAGTGGGCGTCTGTTGGAATTTTCAAGCCAAACTGCTCTGCAGGGTGGCCCCGCCACTGCAACCCCTCACCACCACGAATGAGCTTTCCGGCTCCTCGTGCCCTGCCAGCACTTGGCACTGTCGGCCCCTCGAGCTTCAGCTGCTTCACAGGCAGCGGGCCTCGCGTGCACGTGCTCACGTGCGTGTCCTCACCTGCATCTGTAGGCAGCGGGACTCACGTGTGCGTGCTCACCTGCGTCTGTAGACAGTGGGTGTCACGTGCGTGTGCTCACCTGCGTCTGTAGACAGTGGGTCTCACGTGTGTGTGCTCACCTGCGTCTGTAGGCAGTGCGTCTCACGTGTGTGTGCTCACCTGCGTCTGTAGGCAGTGGGCGTGTCTCACGTGCGTGTGCTCACCTGCGTCTGTAGACAGTGGGTGTCACGTGCGTGTGCTCACCTGTGTCTGTAGACAGTGGGTCTCACGTGTGTGTGCTCACCTGCGTCTGTAGGCAGTGCGTCTCACGTGTGTGTGCTCACCTGCCTCTGTAGGCAGTGGGCGTGTCTCACGTGCGTGTGCTCACCTGCATCTGTAGGCAGTGCGTCTCACGTATGCCTGCTCACCTGCGTCTGTTGTTTTCTTTGGCCAAATGTCCTTCAAATATTTGCATGTTAAAAATAATTGGATTATTTGCTTGTTATTCAAATTTGAGAGATTAAAAAAAAATCTATTCTAGATACAAATTCTTTACCAGGTACAGGCTTTGCAAAGGTTTTTCTCCTGGTCTGTGGCTTGTCTCGAAAATCTATAGTCTGAGTTATTTGTGGCTGCGTGCAGGCCTCCTCTGCCTGCAGGGAGCCGGGGCGGCTCTCCAGTTGTGGGGCACAGGTTTCTCGCTGGGCGGCTTCTCGTCTGGGGCACAGTTTCTGGGGCTTGGGGGCTTCTGCAGTTGTGGCACTCGGACGTAGTGCTCGCGGCATGCAGGGTCTTCCTGGCCCAGGGACTGAACCTGCGTCCCCTGCCTTAGCAGGTGGTTTCTGTTTTTAATCCTGAATAGTATCTTTCAGAGAGTTGAAGTTTTTTTCTTTTAATTAATTTATTTTTTATTGAAGGATAATCGCCTTACAGAATTCTCTTGTTTTCTGTCAAACCTCACCATGAATCAGCCACGGGTATCCTTCCCTCTTGAGCCCCCCTCCCGTCTCCCGCCCCACCCCACCCCTCAGGTTGATACGGAGCCCCTCTCTGAGTTTCCTGAGCCAGACAGCAGGTTCCTGTTGGCTGTTTTACACATGGTAACGTAAGCTTTTCTCCATGCAAGCTACTCTCCCCGTACATCTCGCCCCGTCCTCCCCTCTCCCCGTGTCCATAAGTCTGTTCTCTACGTCTGTTAAAAAGCTGAAGTTCTTAATCTTGACAGAAGCTGGTTCACCGAGTTTTCTTCCGCGGACTGTGCCTCTAGGGCCGCGTCTAAGCAGTCAGACTTTCTCATCACGACATGACCCCCTGTATCCCTAGCGGTGTCCTTTGCTCCGAAGCCTGCTTTGGTGGTGTTAACGCCGCCACTGCGTCTTCTGGGTGTGTTTGCACGTCTTTTCCCGTCCTTTTACTCGGATTGAGCTCACTTTGTGTTGAGTGTGGGTTTCTTCAGGGCTTGCTTGTTCACACAGCCTGGCCCCGGGCTGCGTTGTCCACTTGTCGTGGGGTTTCTGAGGCTGCGCTGAGCGCAGTCACTGCCCTGGGTCAGGTAAGCCTGCCGCCTCTTGAGCTGCTTCCTCTCCCTCCGTCTCTTCTGCCTTGTTTTGGATCCACTGAGCAGGTTTGCATGGTTCAGTTTCCTCCATGGCTGCGGCCTTGCTGCGACTCTTCATCTTGTTTTTCCGTTGTTTTCTGGGTCAGATCCACCTTTAGAAACACACATGTGAGAGGAAGCGCGCTGTAGACACGCGTGTGAGAGGAGGGTGCGATGGAGACACGCGTGTGTGAGAGGAGGCCGCGCTGGAGACACACGTGTGAGAGGAAGCATGCTGCAGACACGCGTGTGAGAGGAGGCCGCGCTGCAGACACGTGTGTGAGAGGAGACTGCCCTGTAGACATGCGTGTGTGAGAGGAGGCCGTGCTGGAGACACGCGTGTGTGAGAGGAGGCCGCGCTGGAGACACGCGTGTGAGAGGAAGCGCGCTGGAGACACGTGTGTGAGAGGAAGCGCGCTGGAGACATGCATGTGAGAGGAGGCCGTGCTGGCCTCCTGTCCCCCTGACCCCAGACTCTGTGTGCACTCTACCTTCACACCTTACAGACTCTCTCTAACTACAGGGTTATTTTTGTTCTTTAGTTATGTTTTAAAGAGATTTAAATAAAATGAGCAAAAAGCCCTAAATTGCCTGCATGTATGCGCGTGACCGCCATCCCGGCCGCTTCCGTCTGTGTGACCCATGCTACCACTGAGGATGGTTTCCTTCTGCCCCGGGGACCGGCACGAACCTGCCCTGTGCAACGGCGGGTTGGGAGCAGCCTCGCTTTGCCTCTGGGTCTGGATGGTGCTTCGCGGGACGGTCACTCGGTTCTGCTGGCTCTCCGTCTCCGCGTGCTCCCCCGCCCCTCACCCTGGCTTTTTGTTCTGGCCGCATCATGGGGCGTGTGGGCTGCCATCTCCCTGAGCAGGGAGCCCCTGCATTGGCAGTGTGAAGTCTCAGCCACTGGACGGCCAGGGAAGGCTTTTTCTGAAAAGATGATTTATGGGCGGTGGCAGGGCTTGGTTATGGCACGTGAGGTCCCCTTTTAATGAATTAACCAGCCATGCTGGCTGCGTTGCTGCGCAAGGGCCTCTCCACCTGTGTGGGGGCTGCCCTCGAGCCCTGTGTGTGGCCTTTAAAGTCAGCGGCTTCCCTGTCTTCTCCGGTGGCTCTGTGCACGCAGGCTTGGGAGCCGTGGCTCTCGGGCTCAGCCGCCCTGCGGCACGTGGGACCCTCTCAGATCTGGGACCGCACCCTGAGCCAGACAGCCAGACCTGCGATGGCAGGCGGGTCTTCGGGGGAGCCCCTGGTGGGGTCTCGGGTCTTCTCTGTGGCGCATGGCGTCTTTGGCGTGGCATGTGGGACCCTGTCCCCCGAGCGGAGACGAGCCCAGCCCCCTGCATCAGGAGCGCAGAGGCCTAGCCACTGGACTGCCAGGGAAGGCCTTCTTTTTAGAACCTCTTTTTGTCACTGGCTTTGAGCGATGTGACGACTTGGCTTGGATAGTTCCCTTCATGTTTCTTGAACTCAGAGCTGTCGAGTGTCTCCTATCTGTGGGCTTCTGGTTTTCATTATTCTGAACAACTTGTGGCCAGTATTCCTCCACTCTGCCTCCTGCCCCTCTCACCTTTGCAGAAGCAGCTGCACGTTGAACTGATCAGCGTCTCCCCACTGCTTGCACGCGAGCTGCTTAGCTCTGGATTCTTCCGTCTTTCTGTGTCTCATCTTGGATAGTTTTCATCGCTATTCCTCAGGCTCACTGATATTTTCTCCTGCAGGGTCTAAGTGGATGTTAATCCCCCCGTGCACTTACCATCTCATATGTGGCCATGGTTTTCACCCCTAGAATCGTAATTTGGATTATATATGTATATGTGTGTATGTATATATATGTGTGTGTGTGTATATATGTATATGTGTGTGTATATGTGTGGGTGTATATATATGTGTGTATATATATGCATATGTGTGTATATACATGTATATATATATATGTATATGTGTGTATATATGTATATGTGTGTGTATGTATATATATGTGTGTATGTATATATATGTATATGTGTGTGTATATATGTATATGTGTGTATATATATGTGTGTGTATATGTGTGGGTGTATATATATGTATGTGTATGTATATATGTATATGTGTGTGTATATATGTATATGTGTGTATATACATGTATATTTGTGTATATATATGTATATGTGTATGTGTGTATATATGTATATGTGTATGTGTGTATGTATATGTATGTATATGTGTATATATGTATATGTGTGTATGTATATATATGTTTGTATATATGTATATGTGTGTATATATGTATGTGTGTGTATATATATGTGTGTGTGTATATATATATTTTTTTCTCCCTTGTCTCTGCTTAACATGGACAATCAATGCTTATTTTCTATGCTTTATGAATTGAACAGAGGGAATATAATTTTTTAATTTATTTTAATTCAGGCGACTATAGTCATAATACAGAGAGGGCAATGGTACCCTACTCCGATACTCTTGACTGGAAAATCCCATGGATGGAGGAGCCAGCCTGGTGGGCTGCAGTCCATGGGGTCGCTAAGAGTTGGACACAACTGAGCGACTTCACTTTCACTTTTCACTTTCATGCAGTGGAGAAGGAAATGGCAACCCACTCCAGTGTTCTTGTCTGGAGAATCCCAGGGACGGGGGAGCCTGGTGGGCTGCCGTCTATGGGGTCACACAGAGTCAGACACGACTGAAGCGACTTAGCAGCAGCAGCAGCATAGTTATAATAACCGCTTTAACATCCTTGTCTGCTCATTCTAACATCCATGTCAGATTTGGCTGGTTTTGAATGACTGATTTTTCTCCTGATTGTGGGTTGAACGGTCCCTTCTCTCCTCCCCCACCCGGGATACGTCTTGATTGGATGCCAGACGCCTGACTTTTGCCCTGTGGGCGGGTGCTTTCGGCCTCTGCATCCTGGGCTCTGTGCGGGACACAGTCGAGGCTCGTGTGTGCCGTCTGGTCCGGCAGGGTTTGCTCTGGTGGGCCGCAGGTGGGGCTGGCACAGTGCTCTGCGGGCAGGGCCTGGGCCGTCTGCCTGCTGCACTGTGATCCTGGGGTTTGCCCGCCTGGCCTGGGGGGCCTGCCCCTGCCCGTGGGGGCCCTGGCTGCTGCTCCCCCGTCCTTGCAGGTGGCTCCTCCCAGCTTGGGCACATCCCTCACTTGCCTGCCCTGCCCCGTGGGGCTCGGGGTTCTGCCCGCCGCCCAGGGCTTGCTCTGTGCAGCCCCGCCTTCTCCGGCATCCCCTGAACTCGTCCACCTTGTCCCCCGGCGTCTCAGCCCCCTCCCCACACCTCGTCCCGGTAGTGGTTTCGGGGCAGTGCCCAGGAAATTGTAGCTGGCGCCCACCTCGCGCGTGCCCATCTCCCCTGCATTCCCTGTTCTTCCCGGCCTGACGTCCAGTGTCTTGACCACAGTCAACCTCACGTGTTTTTTCCCATCCTTTAGTTGTTAAAACCTGTCACGTGGTTCACACGTGCTGACAGAATGTGGGGAATGCAGGGAAGGGCGGAAGGAAGGCACCGCCCCCAGAGCCCCCGCCCACAGCCACGCTGCCAGCGCCTTCCCCTTCCGGCGCCTCCCCCTCCTGGCTGTTTTCCTAGTGAGGCATCCTCAGGCAGCACCACAGGGACTCCCGTTTTGCTTTTCCAGGGCGGCCTGAGCGCCTGGCGTTTATCACCTCCCGGATCTAGAGGCTGGAGTCTGAGGGCCAGGCCTCAGCAGAGGTGACTCCCAGAAGCTGGGAGGAGCGTCTGGTCCAGACCTGCCGCTCACCGCAGCGCTTCCTGGCCACCCTCGGGGTTCCGTGCGCTGTGGCCGCACCATCCCTATCTCTGCCTGCATCTTCCGGTGGTGGCGTTTTCCCTGTGTATGTCTGAGTCAAATGCCCCCTCTTTTTATGAGGACACCGCCACGTGGGTGAGGGCCCATCTGTTTCGGTGTGACCTCTCTGGAAGCAGTTGCGTCTGTAAGGACCCTACTTGCACGTCCGGCCCCTGCTGGGGGGGGGGGTCAGCGCCTCCCCCTCTGAGTGAGCATCTTCAGGGGGGCCGCCTGCCCTTTGGAGACTCTGCTTTGGGGGCTACTTTGTGTGCTTTGCTCATCTTCTGGGGAGCCGGGGGCAGACCCATTCCTCCCGAAGCTCTGCCCGCACCCTCCATCCCGCAGATGCCCTGGGTCCCTGTCCCAAAGGAGAGGCCCATCTCAGGGGTCCTGCCTGCTGTTGCTGGGGGCCTCCCGAGGCTGTGGGTTCACCCTCTGAGCTGGAGCACTGTCCCCGCCGCCGCTGGGGGATCACCCCTGGGGAGGAATCTCCCTGTAGCTCCTTCTGGGCATCACTGAGATGAAGGAGCACCCCCGGGCCTGGGCCTGCTGGCTGGAGCCGGCCCTGCCCTCTGGGCACAGCCTCACCGAGCATTTGTGCCTTGTGGATCCAGCGTGGCTTTCAGCCACAGTAACGGATGTGGCAGTGGGCGCTGCTGCAGCCCAGGCTTGCAGCCCCGTGCCAGACCCTGCCCTTTGCATGTCTGTGGTCGGTGGGCTTGCCTGGAGGCCAGCGCTGCCCCCGGGCCCCATCCCTGTGCGGCTGCCCCTGGGGTGACGCGGCCCCACGGGTGACAGGCAGGGCAGGTCCCCGCGCTGCTCCTTGAGAGCTTCCTGTTGACTTTCCTGCTCACCTGGCTCAGTAATCTGCTGGTCCAAAGGCCACATCCGCTTCCTTGAGGCCCGCTCCCACCACACTGCGTCACCGAGACCTGGCTCTGGTTCCAGCCCTGGCCTCCCGGGGTCACCTCTCCTGGGGGGTCACCACTGGAGGCTGCGCTCCCCGTCACGGGAAGGCAGGGCACCAGGGGCGCTCTGTCCGGTCACTATGCCAAGGACACGTGGCCACGCCTGGGAGGACAGGATCCTCCCTGGGGGAAGCGGGGACGGATTCTAGTCGTCCAGGAGGGGGCAGTGTTGTGGCCGACTCCAGGCAGGGTCCCACCTCCTCCTACCCCCAGAGCTGGGGCGGTCATTCTGGTCACTTCTGAACCCTCACACATCCCCTGCCCTAAGGACCAGCTGGCAGTGTGGGCCCTGCTGCCTTCATTCTGCCCCCTGGTTCCCGTGGGGGTTTAGGCCAGGTGGGCTCCAGGTAGCCTGTTTGCAAAGGTCCTTCCAGGGTGGGGACTGAGGCCTCCGAGCCCTGACCGTCCCCGGAGGCTGTAGGCAGGACCCCAGGACCACCGGGGTGGGGACTCTTCTCTGGAGGACGGAGGCCATCGGGTTGTCCACTTCCCCGCACCTGCAGGCTGCCACCTGGCTCCCTGCGCAGGCGCAGAGGTGGGCGGGCCTCTGTGGGTCAGGGCCGGGCAGGGAGGGCCCAGGGCCAGACCAGCAGGGCGGGCTGGTCAGCTGGGGAAGGGTCCCCAGCAGGTGTGATGCTTAGAGCGACTGATGATTCCCAGCCATCACTGCGCGGAGGCCAGTGACCTGCCCAAGGTCAGGCAGAGCTCCCTCCAGTCCAGCCTGTGAGCCCCGCAAACTGGATGCTGACTCCGCAGCACGCGCTGCTCACCTGTCACAGGGCCGCGATGCGGGGACAGGTGGGGTCAGGGGACGGCGAGACGCCTTCGGACTGACCCCCGCACCCGGTTGCAGGGGCCCTGAGGCCGGCGCAGACCCCGCGGATCTCCGGGTGGGCGAGGTCCACTCAAGCCACGCCCACGCGGGGGTGGTTCCGAGAGGGGCGTGACCCGCCTATTGAGCCACGCCCCCGATCATGCCCGCCCATGCCCCGGCGCAGGAGTGCACATGCGCAGACTTCCCTCTGGGCGGCTGTGCGGGCGACGCGCGCCACCTGCTGGCCAGCGTCTGCATTCCTGGTGCCTCGCGCGCCTGCGACCTTCCTTGGTCTGGTTGCGGTGACCAAGGCGCGCGCTTGCCTGGGATGCTGGGACGGGCTGGGGCGGCGGGCGGTGAGCTCCCTGCAAGTCTGGCTGCAGAAGCGCCCAGAGGAAGCAGTGCAGTGGGCAACGACGAGGTGGCTCTGGGGGGCCCTGGGGCCTCTGGCTCCTAGGACCTCGGGACCTGGCAGGACCTCTGCGGGGCTCTGGGTTAGGAAGTGGAGCTCCGCTGGACCTGATCTGAGGGACCTGGTGGTCGCCAGTTCTCCACGGCTGTGCCAGGCCCCCGCCCACTCCTGGCCCATGCCTGTGAACGTGCAGAAGGGGCAGCTGCCGCCAAGATCCCAGACCCCAGATACAGGGGCCCTGTTCCAACCCCCTCGCCTGCTCATGGCCCTCCACGGTGATGTGCGGTTTCAGAGCTGACCCTCATTTGCCGCCAGGTCCCTGCAGCCCCCAGGGGGACAGCACCCCTTGCCCCTGCACCCCAGCTTAAGGTTCTGCCTGAGTCTGGGGGGACCACCCCCAGGACCCTGCCCCTCCCAAGGCCACCCTCTGGCAGGAGGGTGCAGGTGAGGGCAGGAGGCAGCAGCCCACACAGGGCCCCGAAGTGCCACAGCACGCAAAGGAACCGCCCTCCACCACAGAAAAACTGCACGCTCTTACTGAGTGCCAGCTGTACGCAGAGCGCATTGCGGGTGGGGTGCCCGGGAAGCAAAGAGTGGGCTGGCTCGGAGGACCTGGGGAGGACCTGGAACCCCGGGAGGGCCCGGTTCCAAACCCCCCTTCCCACACATTCACCAGCATCAGGGGTGCTAGGATGGAGCTCTCCATGGCTGAGAGAACTCTCCAAGTTCGCCATGGCTGTGCCAACCCCCCACTCCCTGCCCCATCCTTCCCTTACCCTAGCTGTTTGGTGTCCTGCAAGCTGCCTGTGGGAGCTCCTTGCAGGGGCTTGGGGGGGGGCTACTGGGTAGGTGTGGACATTGCTCCCTCCCCCCAACCCCAGCCCATAGATGAGCCTGGAGGAAGTGATTTCCCAGTGATCTTACCTGTGGCTGGAGAGGTGGGCCCCAGTGTCTGCATCTCAGCGCCCCACCCCCCAGGGCAGAGCCAGGTGGGCGGCCTGGGCACAGGCCCATCAGCTGTAAGGGGCACCTGGTGGCCCCACCTGGCAACTCTGGGCCTGAGGGCAGTGGGTCCCCCTGGTGGTCCCCTGGGCCTTAAGCAGAGGGAGCAGTCAGTGGCTGTGGCCGTGAGTCCCTGACCTGGGAAAGGGTGCAGGGTGCAGGGGCTCCTGGAGGCTCTGCCGAGGGGGTGGGCGCCCTCGCTGCTTCCCAGGACAGTGTGCCCGGCCGCTGGGTGGCTGTCGGTGGTCTTGGGCTCCTGATCCTAAGTACTGCCCCCCCCAAGGCCCTTTGGTTCTGACACTCTAGTCCTCAGACCCAGCCCTGTGCCCAAGCTGTACCCCGACCCCACCCCTGCCCTAACCTGCCTCTTAGAAGCCCCCTGGGACTCTGGGCTGACCCTGTCCCCCCTTCCTTAGCAGATTTAACAGGCGAGGCTCAGGGGAAGCAGGTGGGTCCCCGGTGAGGCTGCACCCTGAGTGTGTGGTCCTGTGCCTGGTCAGGACCCACAGGGCAGAGGCAGCCTGGGCCGTGGGCACGCCTGTCCTCCACTCGCCCTGACCCCGCCCTCGACTCTGCGCTGGACCAGGGAGCCCCTGCTCATGTCCTGCTCTCTGGGGAGCTCCCTCCTGGCCTGCACCTCGATGGGCCCCCGAAGCCGCTGGAGGAGGAAGGGCGGGGGTGCTGGAACGGTGCCCCAACAGGACCTGGTCATAAACTGGGGCGGGGCGGGGCTGCGGTCTGGACTGCCGGCCTCCCTGCTGGACTTTCCCCCCAGCCTGGCCCCCAGCTGTCAGCCCTTCCTGGGAATGGGCACCTTTGTTTGTTCCTTGAGAGCTCAGGTGTCATTGACTGCCTTGCCCAGGTCCCGGCGGGTTCCTCCCCAGGCCTGGGGAGGGGCTGGTGGGGGCTGGCTCTCCAAGGGGCCTGGGGGTGCAGTGAGGCCCACCCACCCAGCAGTGGGGCGCAGGCCTGGAGAGGCCGCCAGTGGACCGAAGGCCAGCCTGCATGCATCCACTCAGCCATCGCCCAGCCCTGAGCTGGGAGCGCGGCCAGGGGTCGAGGAAGGTGGTGGTCATTTGAAGCAGAAACAACCACTTCTGCCTAGTTTTGAAAGCAGGGAGGTCATAGGGTTTCCCCATTTCCTTGCTGGCTGCCCTGTGCAATCACACCCAGGCGTCAGCCTTCAGCGGGCGGTTGTAACAGGGCCCTCGGGAGGGTGCCCTGTCCCACTCCCAGCATGGCCCCCAAGACACCCCTGGGGGAGGCCAGAGCGCTGAGCTAGTTTCATAACAAGACTGAGAAGTCGTTCGCCTTTCTCACGGGGCTCCCGTGGGCACGGATGGAGCAGAAGCCCTGACGGGCGAAGCTGTTGACTCCTCGGCGAGGATCCCGGCCTGGCCATGGCAGGACCCCCTCACACACGCCCCCAGGAGGAAGCGCCCAAGCGAGCCCGGGGCCTCGGGGTGAGCCGGCAAACGCCCCTGATGCAGCGGACTCCAGTCTGGGCCCTTGGCGAGGGGCCTCGGGTGCCAGCCTCCTGCAGCGCTCACTCGGGCGACGGGTGAGCCACGACCCACACTGGGCGGCCTTGCTGTTCACACCNCAGGAGGAAGCGCCCAAGCGAGCCCGGGGCCTCGGGGTGAGCCGGCAAACGCCCCTGATGCAGCGGACTCCAGTCTGGGCCCTTGGCGAGGGGCCTCGGGTGCCAGCCTCCTGCAGCGCTCACTCGGGCGACGGGTGAGCCACGACCCACACTGGGCGGCCTTGCTGTTCACACCTGGGGTCTTGGCAGGCGTTTGCCCCCAAACAAGAGAAACAGCAGGCAGTCTTTGTTGCCACGGTAAATCCGAGCTTTCTCCTGGAAATTAGAGCTTTGGAGCCTGCCAGAGTCAGCAAGACAGCTCCCTGACCTGCAGGCCCTTCTCCGAGCGTGTGATGCTGGTGTGAGTCCCACGTGGACGTGGAAAGGGAGGCTCTGAGTCCGCATTCTCCAACAACCGATGCGCGATGTTACAGAGTCACGAGGCCCAGAGACCCGTCCTTGGAGCGGGAGGGACCCAGAGTCCCCGGGGCCCCAGTGAGCCGCGCCTGGGGTGGGCTCCCCGTCCAGACGGCGGCTGCCCGGAGAGACGCCCCGAGCTGGGGTTCAGTGTCGATCGGGGGAACACGTTCTCGATGACCTGAAAAGGCCGCTCACCTGCTCCTGGTTTCTAGCTGCGAGTCCGGGCGAGGCCGGGTTTTCTCTGGATGCTTCGACCAGGATGGTGTCCCCAACAGAACGAAGGTGGGCCTGGGGATGAGGTCCAGCTGCTGCTGGGAAGCCCGACGTCAGGGAGATTCGTAAAGACATGTNTGACCTGAAAAGGCCGCTCACCTGCTCCTGGTTTCTAGCTGCGAGTCCGGGCGAGGCCGGGTTTTCTCTGGATGCTTCGACCAGGATGGTGTCCCCAACAGAACGAAGGTGGGCCTGGGGATGAGGTCCAGCTGCTGCTGGGAAGCCCGACGTCAGGGAGATTCGTAAAGACATGTGTTCACGCCAGTCTTATTTTGCATAGAAATCTGCTCTCTGTGTGTGGAATGCTGGCGCCCCAGAATGCCATAGAGGGACATGTTGACGAAGCTCCTCGGGCTCAGCTGCCCTGAGAGTCTTGGCAGGCTCTGGGGGTGAGGGTAGGGTGTGCCTGAGATTTGGAGCTGGGATTAGAAGTGGGCAAATTCAAGACATAATTGGTTCAGGATTGGTGAGCACATAGAGGGTTAGAAGTGAGTTTAGAGAATCAGCTGAGGAAAACGGCCAAGTTGATGTTTTCTGCCACTGTCTGTCACTGTTCTTTCAAAAGAAAGAATAAATTTGGGTCTTTAAATTGTCACAGTTTTACTTTCTAATACAGTAAATATGAATGGATAACACCCACAAGAAAAAAGTTCTTTGGGACCCGTAATAATTTTTAAGTGTGTAAAAGTGTCCTGAGGCCTACTAGCTTAAGAACTGCTGACACAGAATTTATGAGGAGACCAATGATAAAGGGCAGAGCCTGGGGAGCTGGGCAGCCCTGGGCAGACTGGACAAAGCGAGGGGTGGTGTCCACGTTCCCTGGGGAAGTTGGGCTGCAAGTGTCCCTGGGCAGAGACTCAGACTCGGCCACCACCGGGAAAGGCACGGGCTCCACTTCCACCTCTCAGATGGACAGAGGAGGACGCAGGCTGAGGCCCAGCGCTGCCTGTGATGCGAGGGGAGGTCTGGGACGTCCCCAGAGGGCACCCCCAGGGCGTGGGGAGCGGGAGAGGCCGAGGCAGCAGAAAGCACAGGAGAGGCGCAGAAACGGGTCCGCTTGGGCTTCTGACCAACCGAGCACAGAGCGGGGCTTCCCATAACCCCCTCCTCTGATGGGACTGACTTGCCAGAGCCGCTCGCAGAATTCGAGAGTCCGGTTTACGTAGTAGATCGGTAGTTTATCATAAGGGATGTTACAGGAGATGAAAGAACCGCCAGATGGAGAGATACTCAGGCTGAGGTTCGGGAGAGTTCCAAACACAGGGGCTTCTGTCCCTGTGGAGTCTGGGGCCTGGCACGGGGAAGCTTTCTGGACCGCCAAGCCAGATGCTTCCTGAACCCCCTTCTGTGGGGCCTTCACGGCGGCTCCGTCCCTCCGACTGTGGTGGTATACCCGCTTGTGGCTCAGATGGTAGAGAGTCTGCCTGCAGTGTGGAGACCCGGGCTAGATCCCTGGGTTGGGACAGTTCCCTAGCGAAGGCAGCCCACTCCGGTAACCCTGCCTGGAAAGTCCCGTGGGTGGAGGAGCCTGGCAGCTGCAGTCCACGGGGTCGCGAGAGTCGGACACGACTGAGCGACTCCACTTTCACTTTCACCCTGTCCTTGGGCTTTCCTGGTGGTTCATCTGGTAAACAATCTGCCTGCAATGCAGGAGACCCTTGTTCTATTCCTGGGTCAGGAAGATCCCCTGGAGAAGGGTTAGGCTGCCCACTCCAGTCGTCCCCTTCTCCTCCTGCCTTCAACCTTTCCCAGCATCAGGATCTTTCCCAGTGAGTCAGTTCTTCACATCAGGTGGCCAAGTATTGGAGTTTCAGCTTCAGCATCGGTCCTTCCAATGAATATTCAGGACTGGTTTCCTTCAAGATTTGGTAGTTTGATCTCCTTGCAGTCCAAGGGACTCTCAAGAGTCTTCCCCAACACCACAGCTCAAAAGCATCAATNTCACATCAGGTGGCCAAGTATTGGAGTTTCAGCTTCAGCATCGGTCCTTCCAATGAATATTCAGGACTGGTTTCCTTCAAGATTTGGTAGTTTGATCTCCTTGCAGTCCAAGGGACTCTCAAGAGTCTTCCCCAACACCACAGCTCAAAAGCATCAATTCTCCAGCAGTCAGCTTTCTTTAAGGTCCAGCTCTCACATCCATACATGACTACTGGAAAAGCCATAACTTTAACTAGATGGGCCTTTGTTGGCAAAGTAATGTCTCTGCTTTTTAATATGCTCTCTAGGTTTGTCACAGCTTTTCTTCCTAGGAGCAAGCATCTTTTCATTTCATGGCTGCAGTCACCATCTGCAGTGATTTGGAAGAAGACTCTTGAGAGTCCCTTGGATTGCAAGGAGATTCTCTAACACCACAGCTCAAAATCATCAATTCTCCAGCGCTCAGCTCCTGTTCATTAGCCTATGGAATTACCCAGCCCATAAAAATGAACCACACCGCATCTCAAGGAGCACTAGCCCTCCACAAAGGCCCACGTGCTGGCTGTGGAGTATGTTTCTCTCTGAATAAATTCACTTTTACCTATCAATCACTTTGTCTTTCTGCAATGACACATCAAGAACCTGAGCTTCTTTAGGTCCTGAAACAGGTTTGTGATCTCAGTTGGAAAACAGAGGGTTTTGGCTGGGTTTGAGTCCCAGTCTGTAGTAAATGGTCTCAGGACTGGCTGGTGGTCCAGGGGCTGGGAGTTGGCCTTGCAGCACAGGGGATGCGGGTTTAGTCCCCGGTCAGGGAACGAGCGTCCCCCACGCCTGATGCTCTGTGAATGCTGAGCCTCCGCACACGAGTGGGGAGCCTGCCCTGCAGTGGCCACCCTGCATGATGCCACGAAGGCCCTTTGGGCCGTGGCCGAGGTGCGTCGCAGCCAGATACACTGAATGAAATCAATGAAATATTTTTTAAAAAGTATCCAGCTGCCAATTCGGGGGTGTGGGTCCAATCCCTGGTCCAGGGAGTTTCCGCGTGCCACAGGATGACTCAACCTGTGTGCCACAACCAAGGAGGACCCAGCCAGACATAAAGAAATAAAAAGGGTAAAAGGACCAGACCTTGTACACAGCCGTCTTGTCAGCAGCCCCACCCTTTTGAAACTGCAGAAGAGGAATGCAGGACCGTTACTGCCTTGACCCTTATCACCTGCGCTGGGGATACAGCCCCTCCCTACTCACCAGGGAGAGGGGCAGTTCTCCTGTCTCTAGCCTGCTGTGTTTGCCCTTTTCTTGGCAAACAAAGCCACCCTTTCCTTCTCCAGAACTCTGTCTCCATATTTCTGCTTGGCATTGGTTTCTGCTTGGCAAAGGTTTCGGCAGCATTGGCCCCTCTGGGTCAGTCAGAGCGGGCCAGGTGGCCCCCGGAGAGCCTTTTCCCAGGAGCCCTCCCTCCACACCTCGCTCCTTCTGCGACCCTGAGGCTTTAGCTGTACCCCCGCCCCCTAAACACTGGCCCCGCACAACCCCCGTCTGGGTTTGTGTTAGAGCGTCCGCGTGGTGACGCAATGCCTGTGGGTTCTCTGGGCTCCCCTTTCTGAGCCACACCGACGACGCCTGAGAGTCAGTGGATGGGGCACCAGCCACCGCCTCGCACCATCTTCACAGTTGGGGCCCAGAGCCCAGAGACAGAGACCTGTGGGTGAAGGTCTCAGAGACAGACCTTTGGGTGAAGTTGAAAAGGAGAGCGTCACTGCTTTGCCAGGCAAGGGAGACACAGAGGCCTCACGCTTTGGAAACCTCTGTGTCTCCACCCCGGGACGACAGTGTCAGAGAGGGTGTGATAGCTCGCGGACATTCTTCTGATGGATTTGTGGTGAGGTAAGCAGGAGTCTGCGTCGCCACCCTTCAGGTCCAGCTGATCTGGGGTCTCCATGCTTGTGGGCAGCATGCCACCATCAATTGTTCATTTCTCCCACCTGGAGAGGGTTTCAGCCTCTGAAGAGCTCAAAGATGTAGTTGCCTGTATCCTGATGTGGAAACACAGCCCTGCCCCCAGGCTGCCCCTGACTGCTTGTTTCTCCTGGTCAATGAAAAAAAAAAAAAATCAATAACCAATCTAAAAACGAGATAGAAAAAATGGTTTGAGCCAACCTGAGGATTCTGACCCTGGAGACAGTCTTTGAGAAGCTGAGGACTGCTGCGCCCAGCCGAGGTCAAGGCACGGTTATGAAAGCTTTTGAGACAAAAGGTTACAGGACGTGTGGGCAGTTTACACCACTCAGATCAGAGCACAGAAGGTGACTCTACAAGATCAAGAAGGAATGTTGGCTCCTGAGGAGGTGAAAGCAGACTCACCCCACACCCAGAAGGGGGCGGGAGCCCAAAAGTGGAGAAAAGTTTCATCATTACATTTTCCTTGTCATAAAATGTGAACTATATTTCATCACGAGGTTGGGAGAAACGTCCGGTGTTCCGAGTCAGCACAGTGTCAGGGGCCGGCTGCGTGAACACCTCCCTCCTTGCCCAAGTTCTGCAGCTCCTGGAAGTGACCGTGGCCCCCAGAGCCCCACCTGGCCAGACCCCCTCCTCCTGCCCGGCCCAGTGCCTTGCCTCTGCCACACTGCATCAGCTGTTCTCAGCCCACGGGGACCTCAACTGTGCTGAAGACCTGACTGAGCCCAAGGGGGTGAGTGCCCGCCAGAGCACAGCCGGGGTGGGCAAAAAGCCCCCTCCTTCCCCTGGAGTTTCCCACTTCTCTCCCCTCCCCAGGGTGGGGCCCACATGGGCAGAGAGAGGCGCCCAGTGGACTCCACGCCCAGGGGCTGCCTGGCAGGCCATGCCCTACCTCTGTGTGACCTTTCACCCCAGGACGCTTACGTGCACGCGTGCTAAGTCGCTCAGGCTCTGACTTTTTTCAGCCGAATGGACTGTACCCCACCTGGCTCCTCTGTGCATGGGATTCTCCAGGCAAGAACACTGGAGTGGATGTGTCCAACTCCCCATGGACTGTAGCCGCCAGGCTCCTCTGTCCATGGGATTCTCCAGGCAAGAACACTGGTATTCTTCTCCAGGGGATCTTCCCGACGCGGGGGTCAAACCTGTCTCATGTCCTCCGAGTTGGCAGGCGGGCTCCTTGCCACCAGCACACCTGGAAAAGCCCCCTAGGACACTTCTGTTGGGAACCAACAGACACCAAGCAGGTATTGTTTGTCAGGGCTTGTATTTTGTTATGTTGTGTTAATTGTTTACACTGACTGACCACCACCCCTTAAAAACACAGCGCCAACGTCCTCAGAGCCTGCCCTGTCCCACCATCAGCCAGCCTTCCTGAGCAGCCAGAAAACAGACTTCTCAGAAAATCCCTGGAGGGAGAGACTTCCCGGTGGTCCAAGGTCAGGCCTCTGTACCTCCAGTGCAGGGGCCTCAGGTTCCATTCCTGGTGGGGGACCTCGGGGCAAGCCCTGCAAGTGCAGAGCCCCACGCCCTGGAGCCGCTCTGGAGCCCTGCAGAGAAGCCGGGCGCCGCGGGGAAGAGCCCGCGAGCTGGCGAGATTGATGCAGCCAAAATAAATCTGTTAAGGAGAGAAGGAAAGCTCCCCCCGGAGCCGACGCTGCTGGTCCTGCCTCATCCTGAAACCTCGGCTGTAAAACGCTCCCATCACCCAGACAGCCTCCTCATCCCTTCCGAAACCCAGCAGGACCGGGGGGCCTCCCGGGCACAAAAGCCCCTTTGCGTCCCTCACTTCCCGTTTGTCGAGAAAGGTTCTAGTCTCCCGGCCTCTTCCTGAGTCCAAAGAGCAGGGACAGGCAGCTACTAATCGCAGAAGCGAGGGAGACAAGGTTAAAAGGGAGAAGACAGCCCCAGAGGCTCCCACCGGGATTCTCCAAGCTGTTCTTCAGGAACCAAGGCTCTCCGCACCGGTGGATGGTGGGGCTTATGGCAGCCTCCAGAGCGAATGCAGCCTGAGGTGATGGCTGAGATTCCTGAGACGCTGAGACCCTTCGCCTCAGACTGGGGCTCAAACCCACATGACCAGCACTGGGACCCAGACGAAACCCGTGGTCTCCCAACTAAGACTGCACATCTGGTCTTGGGACTTAATGAAGCTCAGGTTCTCCGTGTCTCAGCACAGGGGGAATTCAGTGAGAAGCAAGGCGTTAGGCAGGAAGTGGGTTTAGTAACACAGGACGTGTGTACAAGATGCGGTTGTGGCCGGCCGGAGGGAGTTCTGTCCAAGGATTAAGCCGGCTGCAACTCTGTAGTCAGAGGGCCGGGGAGGGAGATGGCTGTCCCGCGCAGGTAGACAGGAGGCTTGCCTCCTCCTTTGCGTCTGGCAGGAGACTGACCTTGTGGGATCAAAGTAGGACTATCACAGTGATTATTCAAGTCTGTGGAAGGCGACTTCCCTTTCACTTTTCACTTTCATGCATTGGAGAAGGAAATGGCAACCCACTCCAGTGTTCTTGCCTGGAGAATCCCAGGGACGGGGGAGCCTGGTGGGCTGCCGTCTATGGGGTCGCACAGGGTCGGACACGACTGAAGCGACTCAGCAGCAGCAGCAGCAGAAGGGTGGTGACATTGTTCTTTCACCTGGCAGCCTGGATCACTGTCGTTCAGGCGCTCAATCCCGTCCGACTCTTTGTGACCCCATGGCCTGCAGCACACCAGGGTTCCCTGTCCTTCACCATCTCCCAGTTTGCTGAAACTCATGTCCATTGAGTCGGTGATGCCATCCAACCATCCCACCCTCTGTCGTCCCCTTCTCCTGCCCTCAGTCTTTCCCAACATCAGGGTCTTTCCAATGAGTCAGCTCTTCGCATCAGGGGGCCAAAGTATTGGAGCTTCAGCTACAGCCTCAATCCTTCCAATGAATATTCAGGGTTGATTTCCTTTAGGACTGACTGATTTGATCTCCTTGCTGTCCAAGAGTCTCCTCCAACACCACTGTTTTAAAGCATCAATTCTTTGGCATTCAGTCTTTATGGTCCAACTCTCACATCCATATACGAATACTGGAAAAACCCTAGCTTTGACCGTATGGCCTTTTGCTGGCAAAGCGCTACCTCTGCTTTTCAATACGCTGTCTAAGCTGGTCGTAGCTTTTCTTCCAGGGAGCAGGGTCTTTCAGTTCCATGATTACAGCTACTGTCTGCAGTGATTTTGGAGCCCAAGAAAATGAAAGTGTCGCTGTTTCCATTTTCCTCCATCTATTTGCCATGAAGGGATGGAACCGGATGCCACGATCTTAGTTTTTTGAATGTTGAGTTTTAAGCCATTGCTTTTGCTCATCTCTTTCACTTTCATTAAGAGGCTCTTTAGCTCCTCTTTGCTTTCTGCCATTGTTGAGCTACCAACTTTCCTGGTAGCCCAACCAGTAAAGAATCTGCCTGCTGTTTGGAAGACCTGGGTTCGATCCCTGGGTTGGGAAGATCCCCAGGAGAAGGGAACAGCTACCCACTCCACTATTCTGGCCTGGAGAATTCCATGGGTTCACAAGAAATGGACAAGACTGAGCGACTCACTTTGCCTAGTGGCCACAGGACTGGAAAAGGTCAGTTTTCATTCCAATCTGAAAGAAGGGCAATGCCAAAGAATGTTTAAACAATTGAACAATTGCACTCAGCTCACAGNGATCCCTGGGTTGGGAAGATCCCCAGGAGAAGGGAACAGCTACCCACTCCACTATTCTGGCCTGGAGAATTCCATGGGTTCACAAGAAATGGACAAGACTGAGCGACTCACTTTGCCTAGTGGCCACAGGACTGGAAAAGGTCAGTTTTCATTCCAATCTGAAAGAAGGGCAATGCCAAAGAATGTTTAAACAATTGAACAATTGCACTCAGCTCACAGGCTAGCAAAGTAATGCTCAAAATTCTCCAAGCCAGGCTTCAACAGTACGTGAACCGTGAACTTCCAGATGTTCAAGCTGGATTTAGAAAAGGCAGAGGAACCAGAGATCAAATTGCCAACATCCATTGGATCATCGAATAAGCAAGAGAGTTCCAGAAAAACATCTACTCTGCTTTACTGACTACGCCAAAGCTTTCGACTGCGTAGATCACAACAAACTGGAAAATTCTTAAAGAGATGAGAATACCAGACCACCTTACCTGCCTCCTGAGAAATCTGTATGCAGGTCAAGAAGCAACAGTTAGGACCAAACATGGAACAACTGACTGGTTCAAAATTGGGAAAGGAGTATGGCAAGGCTGTATGTTGTCATGCTGCTTATTTAACTTCTATGCAGAGTACATCATGAGAAATGCCAGGCTGGATGAAGCACAAGCCGGAATCAAGATTGCTGGGAGAAATATCAATAACCTCAGATACACAGATGGCACCACCCTTACAGCACAAAGTGAAGAGGAACTAAAGAGCCTCTTGATGAAAGTGAAAGAGGAGAGTGAAAAAGTTGACTTAAGGCTCAACATGCGGAAAACTAAGATCATGGCATCCGGTCCCATCACTTCATGGGAAATAGATGGGGAAACAATGGAAACAGTGACAGACTTGATTTTCTTGGGCTCCAAAATCACTGCAGATGGTGACTGCAGCCATGAGATTAAAAGACGCTTGCTCTTTGGAAGAAAAGCTATGACCAAAGCAGAGACATCACTTTGCCAACAAAGGTCCATCTCGTCTAGTCAAAGTTATGGTTTTTCCAGTAGTCATGTATGGATGTGAGAGTTGGACTATGTAAGGTATAGTTCGGGCTGAGGCAGAAAAGGAAAGACGACCTCAACAGAAGTCGTGACGTCGCTCGGTCGTGTCCCACTCTTTGTGACCCCATGGACCGTAGCCCACCAGGCTCCTCCATCCATGGAATTTTCTAGGCAAGAGTACTAGACTGGGTTGCCATTTCCTTCTCCAGGAGATCTTCCCAACACAGGGACTGAAGCCAGGTCTCCAGCGTTGCAGGCAGAAGCTTTACCGTCTCAGCCACCAGGAAATCTGACTCTACTTTAACAGAAGGAGGTCACCTTTATTCAGGCAAGGAGCAGCAACAGCCGGCCTAACGACCAGGCTGAGCGCGGAGAGGGATCCGGGAGGCTCCATATTTAGAGGGAGGTGTGTGGAAGCGATAAGGGAAACGGTGATCAGGCGGGATGTTTGGGGTATTCTTTAGTTGAGGTGGCATTTGTGGTTGGGCAGGGGGTGATAAGTCTTCTGGGCAGGTGTAGGTGGTGGAAGGTTTCTGGACGGGGGGTGATAAGTCCCAGATAGATGCAACCGGCCTGGAGCATCAGGGCGGGACCTAAACTCCTGTTTTGTTTTCTCCCAAGTTAGATGATCCAGCGGGCCTTTGAGACTGCTGTCTTCTTTTCTAGGCCCAACGACTCCTTCAGACCATACAGAAAGCTGAATGTGGAAGAACTGATGCTTTTGAACTGTGGTGCTGGAGAAGACTCTTCAGAGTCCCTTGAACAGCAAGGAGTTCAAACCAGTCAGTCTTAAAGGAAATCAGTCCTGAATATTCACTGGAAGGACTGATGCTCAAGCTGAAACTCCAATACTTTAGCCACTTGATGTAAAGAGCTGACTCACTGGAAAAGACCCAGATGCTGGGAAAGATTGAAGGCAGGAGAAAGGGACAGAGGATGAGATGGTTGGATGGCATCACCGACTCAACGGACATGAGTCTGAGCAAGCTCCAGGAGTTGGTGATGGACAGGGAAGCCTGGTGTGCTGCAGTCCATGGGGTCGCAAAGGGTCGGATACGACTGAGCGACTGAAATGAAGTGAGTGACTCCTTTCTTTTTTTTATTTTGCTTTCTGCCATTAGGGTGGTTTTGTCTGTGTATCTGAGGTTACCGATATTTCTCCCTGCAGTCTTGATTCCAGCTTGTGCTCCATCCAGCCAGGCATTTCACATGATGTGCTCTGCATATAAGTTAAATAAGCAGCGTGACAACATACAGCTTTGTCATACTCCTTTCCCAGTTTTGAACCAGTCCGTTGTCCCATGTCCAGTTCTAACTGTTGCTTCTTGACCTGCATACAGGTTTCTCGGGAGGCAGATGTGGTGGTCTGGTATTCCCATCTCTTTAAGAATTTTTCAGTTTGTTGTGATCCACACAGTCAAAGGCTTTAGTATAGCCAATGAAGCAGAAGCAGATGTTTTTCTGGAAGTTCCTTGCTTTTCCTGTGATCCAACAGTGTGGGGAGGCTTGTCCGTGCAGAAAATGCAGACACAGGATGCACAGTGCGGGAGAGAGGAGGCCGAAGGCAGAGAGAATTCTTCACGTTTCCATCTTTCCTGTCTTCCCATAAAATGTGAATTTTATTTCATACTTCTAAACTTAGTACTACTTCGCTAGGAGGGATTCCCAGATGTGGTTCCCAGGGTCAATGGCCTGTCCTGGGCTCTGGATCCACAGGAGACAGTGAAACCACAAGCCTGATTTCAGCCCCTCCCCAGCCTCCAGGCCCACCCAACCTGGGAGGGCTTGGAGCAGCTGCCAGGCCTGAGGGTGACACTGTGCAGGGTACTGTGGGGGTCCTGGGCATGACGCCTCTGGGTCCCCATTTCTTTTATTACAGGAAACAGCTTTCACCTAGCCTCTATGCCCTTCCCTGAGTTTCAATGGCAGATTCAAGTAGTTCTGCTTTAGGAAGGAAGGGGATGTGAGAACAGGGAGAAAAAACAAGTCAAGGGCAGTCTTGGGGCAGGGTCCGGTTTTCCCATCAGCAGACACACATAACTATATCTTCGAGCTCTTCTGCAGACACTGAAGCTTCTCCAAGTGGAGAAGCTAACTGTTAATGATGGAGCAAGCATCCGTGGAGACCCCAGACCAGCTGGACCTGAAGGTTGACGATGTTGACTCCTGTTTACCTCGTGAACCTGTCAGAAGAATGTCCTCAAGCTGATCACACCCTCTTTGGATAATTAATATAAATCTTGTCACTGTCTTCCCCAAGTTGGGGCGCGTGGTCTTGAGGACAGGGGCCCGCTGTGTACCTCTTTGCCTGGCAAAGCAATAAAGCTATCAGTTTCTTCTTGCTGTTGTTTAGTTGCTAAATTTTCTCCAGCTCTTTGGCAACCCATGAATTGTAACCTACTAGGCTCCTCAGTCCATGGATTTTCCCAGGCAAAAAAACTAGAGTATGTTGTCATTTCCTTCTCCAGGGGAGCTTCTTGACCCAGGAATTGAACCTGTGTCTCTGGCTTGGCAGGTGGATTTTTCACAACGGAGCCCCTGGGAAGCCCGATCCTTTTCCACTTCACCTAAAACTCTATGTCACCGAGATTGGATTCCACACTAGAGTACAGAGAAGGTGAGATTTCGGCTTCAAGGAAAGAACTTGTACCCTGGGTGCCCCTGGCCTCAGGACGGCCGGGGGGCGAGGGTCGACGACCCAGACTCCCAGACCCAGGCCTGCATGCCCAGGGCCCCTTCTCATGGCCTCCTGAGGCGGCGGCTCAGATGCAGAGTCTCAGGTGTCCAGGTCTCTCTGAGACTCCGCTCGACCGCGGCCTAAAGCCTCAGCCTTAATCCCTTGATGCTCGACGACCCTCACTCCAGTTCCCGCTGCCAACGACAGAGGAGGGAAAGGGAGCGGGAGCGCCGTCGGGGACCGTGCAGCCCGGGCTGTGCTTCACTCCGGGGGGAGCTCCGCCCCGGGGACGCGTCAGTCCCGGGAAATAATCACTTCCACGCCCCGGAGGCACCCCGCTGCAGGGGGTGCACGCTCCGGGAATCACGGCCCCCAGGGACGCGTCGTGGAGGCGGGAGCGCCTCTTCGGGGTCACCGCTCGGGGGTGCATCGCCAGAAGGATGTGCGTCCGTCCGGCATAACCACGTCTGGGGGCACACCGCCGGGTGCACTCAGCGCCCCAGGGGACTACAGCTTCTGCGGCGCAGCTCCGCGGGGCGGGGGCCGTCTCGGGGGCGGGGCGCCGCTCCGGGGGGTGGGGCGCCGTCTCGGGGGCGGGGCCCCGTCGGCGCCGGCGCGCAGGTCCGCCCTCCCGCGCCGCGCCCCGATTGGCTGCGGCCGGGGGCGGGGCCCGCGGGGCATTGTGGGTCCCCCGCTCGCTCCGCCGCTCGCCATGTCGGGCTCCCCGGTGAAGCGGCAGAGGATGGAGAACGCGCTGGACCAGCTCAAGCAGTTCACCACCGTGGTGGCCGACACGGGCGACTTCCACGGTGAGGCCGCGCTGGCCCCCGAGCTCATGGGCGGGCCGCACCGCAGTGAGAGACTTCGGGCGCGCGGGGGCCGGCCCGCCCGGCGGTGAGGGGAGGCGGACGCGCGGCTGAGGGGCGCACGGGCGGCGGCGAAGCCCGGGCACCCGGCTTCCTGGGCCGAGAAGTCTGTCCCCCTCCTCCTCGGCGCCCCGTGCCGGACGCCTCTGCCCCTCGCCCCCCGCCCCCGCTTCGTCCCTTGTCCCCCCTTCGGCCCTGCTGTCCCCCGCCCCCCTTCTCCCTTGCTCTGGGCGCCCCGTGCTCGGCCCGCTTCACCGTCGGCCGGGGCGTGGGTGCCTCAGCACCCGAACGCGCGGGGCCCGGCGCCCCCGTCCTCTCTGCGCTGCTGGAGCCCGCGGGGACCGCCAGCGGGTCAGGGGACGGTGTCCCAAGTACTTAGATTTGGAGAGCGATTCCTGGTCTGCCGTGGAGATGCGAACCACTTGTGGTTACACGGGGCAGTTTCGTTGCGCGAATGTTGAGCAGGAACATGAGTTAGTTTGGGGCCCAGAAAGACCAGACACTGCGAATGACACCACCTGCTTTTGAAACCCTGTGTTGCACCCTTTCCACCCCTGCCCAGGGGACAGCTGTGCACGCTGGTAACCGTGGCCGGGTGCGGGCCAGTTAGACGTTCACCGCCTGGGACCAAGGAGCCCCGGGGGTAAAACCCCACTCACTGCAGGGAGGCAACCAAAGCTTGCCCCAGGGTTAGGTTTCCCTGGCTTGACTCACTTTCCTGGGAGGGAACTAGGGGGCTTGGCCTTCCCATCCTCTGCAGCAGAAACCCAGACTAGGTGACCTCCATTCACATCTTCTGTGAACCATGAAGACTGTCAGAGAAATCGTGAAATGTTTTGTGGCTGGGAGTGCTCCGGGGCACACGGTAGGGAAGGGACTTCCTCATTTCTGCTTTCTCATGGTGACTTGAGAAACAGGCTTTATTTCCTCTTTGGTAAGAATAAGACTGTCTCACAGAGCTGAGGAAAATGAGTAAGCATATTTGGCTACTTAAATATAAATGCTGGAGATGGTGATGGGCTTAAGTCCAACCTGTACGTTAAACCAGCTGACAGAAGGTTCCCTCCTGGTCAGAGCTGGGGGCCCTGGGAAATTCCAGCTCCGGCTGACCTGTGAGGCCACCGGCTTCGTCCCACCTGTCCCTCCCTGGTCCAGGCCTCTGGCAGTGACCTCACCAGGACAGAGGGTCTGGGAAAGTGGCTGCATGTCTTTCTGCTCCTTTTTGGTTCTAATTTATTTTTGGCTGCACTGGGTCTCTGCTTTGCACGGGCTTTTCTCCAGTTGCGGCACGCGGGGGCTGCGCTCCAGCTGCAGTGGGGGCCCCTCACTGTGGTGGTCTCTCGTGGAGCATGGGGTCTTGGGCTCGGGCTTGGTACTTATGGCTCGAGGCTCAGTACTCGTGGTGCACCAGGCTTAGCTGCCCCAGGGCATGTGGGATCATTGGGGCCCAGGGACCGAGCTCACGTCCTGGCAGCGGCAGGCACTCTCACCCACTGCAGCCCTGAGGGAGTCCTGGCTTGCTCCCTTTTAGTGTGGAGTATTTCCCATCTTTGCTGAGTCTGTGCTGTTTTCCCGTTGGCTTTCCCTGGGCAGCAGTTGCAGGCTGGCTTGTCTTCGGGTTAACTGTAACCCATAACCCCTGTCACTGTAGGCCCAGCGCATCCGGAGGAGTCTTGGGGAATGCTTGCTCTATGTTCCCCTCTTTAGAAACATTTAAACCCAGGTGCTGACATTGAAGATCGCTAAGTGAATGTTAATGACTTTATTTAAAAATACATTTATTGGTAATGTGTACAGTACAGTAGGTGTGTGTTAGCTGCTCAGTTTTGTCCACCTCTTTGTGACCCCATGGACTGTAGGCCAACAAGCTCCTCTGTGGAATACTGGAGTGGGTAGCCATTCCCTTCCCCAGGGGATCTTCCCAACCCAGATATCTAACCTGGGTCTCCTGCGTCCTAGACAGACTTTTTACCACCTGAGCTACCAGAGAAGCCCGTGTCTGTCTGAATCGTACATAGGTGTAATCTCAGTTTTACGGTCGCTTTATGAACTGAAGGGTCTTGCCTTTGGGGCGTCCTAAGCCTCTTTGAAAATAAGCTGAAGCTGTGGACGCTCTTCCCAGCTCCATGCCCCCTGCCAGGTTTTGTATTCTGTTTAAGGGTCCCTGGAGCCTGAAGCCCATCTCTTGACCCCAGATTTTGTTTCTAGTTTTGCTGAAAGTCAGCTTTATCAAGGCACTATCTTCAGCGATTACACTGGGTTTCAACACACTTGTGTAAGCTCCAGTCTAGAGCATGCTTTCTTAACTTATTTTGAAACAATTAATGGACTCCAGGCAGTTGCAGAATTAGCCCATAGGGTCCCACGAATCCTTCTGCCATCACCTCCTGGGTGTTCTGTGTGGCCGTGGTGTGATATCAGAACGGGGGGCTTGGTGCCAACATGGTGCTGTGAACAGGCTACTGACCGGCCCTGTGTTCCCTGGTTTCCAGCTGCACAGAGGAGGGGTCATCCTTGGTGGCGGGCTCTTAGAGCCGCCAGGACTGGAAGGATACAGCTGTTCCCGGCCCCTGAGACCTCCCTCGGCCCCTGAGAGCCAGCCCCCTTCCCTGTTTTCCATCTCTGTAGTCTTGTCATCAGAAGATACTTTGAAAATGCTAACTTGCCAAGTCAATTTACTGAACCGGCTAATCCTGGAAGCTGAGTTTTGATGAACTTGAGCTCAGCATTGCCCTGTGACAGCCGGGGACTTGAGACTCCTTGGAATTCCCGCCNGGGGGCCGTCTCGGGGGCGGGGCGCCGCTCCGGGGGGTGGGGCGCCGTCTCGGGGGCGGGGCGCCGCTCCGGGGGGTGGGGCGCCGTCTCGGGGGCGGGGCCCCGTCGGCGCCGGCGCGCAGGTCCGCCCTCCCGCGCCGCGCCCCGATTGGCTGCGGCCGGGGGCGGGGCCCGCGGGGCATTGTGGGTCCCCCGCTCGCTCCGCCGCTCGCCATGTCGGGCTCCCCGGTGAAGCGGCAGAGGATGGAGAACGCGCTGGACCAGCTCAAGCAGTTCACCACCGTGGTGGCCGACACGGGCGACTTCCACGGTGAGGCCGCGCTGGCCCCCGAGCTCATGGGCGGGCCGCACCGCAGTGAGAGACTTCGGGCGCGCGGGGGCCGGCCCGCCCGGCGGTGAGGGGAGGCGGACGCGCGGCTGAGGGGCGCACGGGCGGCGGCGAAGCCCGGGCACCCGGCTTCCTGGGCCGAGAAGTCTGTCCCCCTCCTCCTCGGCGCCCCGTGCCGGACGCCTCTGCCCCTCGCCCCCCGCCCCCGCTTCGTCCCTTGTCCCCCCTTCGGCCCTGCTGTCCCCCGCCCCCCTTCTCCCTTGCTCTGGGCGCCCCGTGCTCGGCCCGCTTCACCGTCGGCCGGGGCGTGGGTGCCTCAGCACCCGAACGCGCGGGGCCCGGCGCCCCCGTCCTCTCTGCGCTGCTGGAGCCCGCGGGGACCGCCAGCGGGTCAGGGGACGGTGTCCCAAGTACTTAGATTTGGAGAGCGATTCCTGGTCTGCCGTGGAGATGCGAACCACTTGTGGTTACACGGGGCAGTTTCGTTGCGCGAATGTTGAGCAGGAACATGAGTTAGTTTGGGGCCCAGAAAGACCAGACACTGCGAATGACACCACCTGCTTTTGAAACCCTGTGTTGCACCCTTTCCACCCCTGCCCAGGGGACAGCTGTGCACGCTGGTAACCGTGGCCGGGTGCGGGCCAGTTAGACGTTCACCGCCTGGGACCAAGGAGCCCCGGGGGTAAAACCCCACTCACTGCAGGGAGGCAACCAAAGCTTGNAAACCCTGTGTTGCACCCTTTCCACCCCTGCCCAGGGGACAGCTGTGCACGCTGGTAACCGTGGCCGGGTGCGGGCCAGTTAGACGTTCACCGCCTGGGACCAAGGAGCCCCGGGGGTAAAACCCCACTCACTGCAGGGAGGCAACCAAAGCTTGCCCCAGGGTTAGGTTTCCCTGGCTTGACTCACTTTCCTGGGAGGGAACTAGGGGGCTTGGCCTTCCCATCCTCTGCAGCAGAAACCCAGACTAGGTGACCTCCATTCACATCTTCTGTGAACCATGAAGACTGTCAGAGAAATCGTGAAATGTTTTGTGGCTGGGAGTGCTCCGGGGCACACGGTAGGGAAGGGACTTCCTCATTTCTGCTTTCTCATGGTGACTTGAGAAACAGGCTTTATTTCCTCTTTGGTAAGAATAAGACTGTCTCACAGAGCTGAGGAAAATGAGTAAGCATATTTGGCTACTTAAATATAAATGCTGGAGATGGTGATGGGCTTAAGTCCAACCTGTACGTTAAACCAGCTGACAGAAGGTTCCCTCCTGGTCAGAGCTGGGGGCCCTGGGAAATTCCAGCTCCGGCTGACCTGTGAGGCCACCGGCTTCGTCCCACCTGTCCCTCCCTGGTCCAGGCCTCTGGCAGTGACCTCACCAGGACAGAGGGTCTGGGAAAGTGGCTGCATGTCTTTCTGCTCCTTTTTGGTTCTAATTTATTTTTGGCTGCACTGGGTCTCTGCTTTGCACGGGCTTTTCTCCAGTTGCGGCACGCGGGGGCTGCGCTCCAGCTGCAGTGGGGGCCCCTCACTGTGGTGGTCTCTCGTGGAGCATGGGGTCTTGGGCTCGGGCTTGGTACTTATGGCTCGAGGCTCAGTACTCGTGGTGCACCAGGCTTAGCTGCCCCAGGGCATGTGGGATCATTGGGGCCCAGGGACCGAGCTCACGTCCTGGCAGCGGCAGGCACTCTCACCCACTGCAGCCCTGAGGGAGTCCTGGCTTGCTCCCTTTTAGTGTGGAGTATTTCCCATCTTTGCTGAGTCTGTGCTGTTTTCCCGTTGGCTTTCCCTGGGCAGCAGTTGCAGGCTGGCTTGTCTTCGGGTTAACTGTAACCCATAACCCCTGTCACTGTAGGCCCAGCGCATCCGGAGGAGTCTTGGGGAATGCTTGCTCTATGTTCCCCTCTTTAGAAACATTTAAACCCAGGTGCTGACATTGAAGATCGCTAAGTGAATGTTAATGACTTTATTTAAAAATACATTTATTGGTAATGTGTACAGTACAGTAGGTGTGTGTTAGCTGCTCAGTTTTGTCCACCTCTTTGTGACCCCATGGACTGTAGGCCAACAAGCTCCTCTGTGGAATACTGGAGTGGGTAGCCATTCCCTTCCCCAGGGGATCTTCCCAACCCAGATATCTAACCTGGGTCTCCTGCGTCCTAGACAGACTTTTTACCACCTGAGCTACCAGAGAAGCCCGTGTCTGTCTGAATCGTACATAGGTGTAATCTCAGTTTTACGGTCGCTTTATGAACTGAAGGGTCTTGCCTTTGGGGCGTCCTAAGCCTCTTTGAAAATAAGCTGAAGCTGTGGACGCTCTTCCCAGCTCCATGCCCCCTGCCAGGTTTTGTATTCTGTTTAAGGGTCCCTGGAGCCTGAAGCCCATCTCTTGACCCCAGATTTTGTTTCTAGTTTTGCTGAAAGTCAGCTTTATCAAGGCACTATCTTCAGCGATTACACTGGGTTTCAACACACTTGTGTAAGCTCCAGTCTAGAGCATGCTTTCTTAACTTATTTTGAAACAATTAATGGACTCCAGGCAGTTGCAGAATTAGCCCATAGGGTCCCACGAATCCTTCTGCCATCACCTCCTGGGTGTTCTGTGTGGCCGTGGTGTGATATCAGAACGGGGGGCTTGGTGCCAACATGGTGCTGTGAACAGGCTACTGACCGGCCCTGTGTTCCCTGGTTTCCAGCTGCACAGAGGAGGGGTCATCCTTGGTGGCGGGCTCTTAGAGCCGCCAGGACTGGAAGGATACAGCTGTTCCCGGCCCCTGAGACCTCCCTCGGCCCCTGAGAGCCAGCCCCCTTCCCTGTTTTCCATCTCTGTAGTCTTGTCATCAGAAGATACTTTGAAAATGCTAACTTGCCAAGTCAATTTACTGAACCGGCTAATCCTGGAAGCTGAGTTTTGATGAACTTGAGCTCAGCATTGCCCTGTGACAGCCGGGGACTTGAGACTCCTTGGAATTCCCGCCTGGTTATCAGGAAGGAACAAGTGTCTTAAAAGAATAGTTTGAAGGCCCGTGTCCGCGGCTGACCTGGGTGCCAGCACCTGTGGACGCCCTCGGTCTCCTGGCCACCTCCCTCCTTGCTCCTTGGTGCTGGGCAGCTCTTGGCTCTTGGCACGGCTGCTTGCTGGCTTAGCCTCCAGGTTTCTCCACTGCGCTCAGCTGCCACTTGGCCAGCCTTCCTCATGAAGTGTGGCCGCGCCCTACTTGGCTCTGTTCCTGTGTTTAGGGCTTTCAGGGGTCATCTCAGGTTTCTGGGTGGAAGCGGGCACTCCACTGACCCCTGCTTTGCACGTTTACTTCCCAGCCATCGATGAGTACAAGCCCCAGGATGCCACCACCAACCCGTCCCTGATCCTGGCCGCAGCACAGATGCCAGCCTACCAGGAGCTGGTGGAGGAGGCCATTGCTTACGGCAGGAAGCTGGGCGGGTGAGTGCGGGGCCGTGGGTGTGGCCGGGTCTGCCTGCTTCCCGCCCCCGGGGCCAGTTCGCCAGGGTTTTAGGCTCCAGGAAGGAACGCTATCTGCTTTCTTGCGGGCATCGCCCGCTGTGAGTAAACAGGTTGCTGAGTTTTGCTGGCAGGAGCGTGTGGACAGCACCCCAGAGCCCTTCCCCCGTTTGCAGCCGGTGTCCTCAGCCCTGGCAGCCGCGGAGCTGCTTTCTGGCACTTTGCTACCTTCTGACGGTTCTGTTGGAGTGAGAGTCACTGTCTCAACGAGCAGTCCAGCTCATTCTGGTGCATTCACGTATACGGTGGTGCAGCCAGGCCAGTCCGAGAATGTTCTCGCCTCCTAGAATGTTCTCTTGTGCCTCTGCCTGCGACCACAGACTGGCTCTTCTCTCTATAGACTCGCCTTTGCTGGGTATCATTTTAAATGGTCATCTGAGTGGTACTGCTCAGCTGAAAGTGGGCTCGCAGGGAACAGTGGCCCCTGGCAAGAGCTGTGCCCGGGGCAGGAGCTGTGCCAGGCTGGCCTGTCCCTCTCTGGTGCCCCGTGTGCTGAGGTCAGCTATGTGCAGGGGTGGCAGTCACGCCCGGAGCCCGCCCTGTCCCCTACTGTGCACCCTGTGCTGGTGGTTCCCCTCACTTCTCGATTCTCCTGAACTGGTGACGAGGCAGTACCCTTAGTGATCGGCAGACTGGCCCTGCTCTCAGGCCGGAGATCTTTGCGGTCCATCTTGGAGCCGCACTGTGCCCCTTATTCATCTTCCCAGGCAGCTTCAGAGAGGTTGAGAAGAGTGTATTGTTCAAGCCCCCAAAGATGGGAGGGGTCAGCTCGAAGGATGGAGATGCTGGAGATGAGGCGGGTGTGGCTGCACCCGTGTGAGCAGCCTCAGTGCCCGAACCAGCCGCGTCACTGGGGAGAGGGCGGGCGCTCGAGCTCGGCCCCTGTCAGGGAGCTGAGGTGTCCCGTGAGCCATGTGGTGTGGCCAGAATTTATAAAGAAAGAAAATGGATAAGACGGTCAGTTTCCTGCTGTGAGTTTCATCACCACTTTAAAAGTTTTTTAAGAAAAACAGATGGTGGGAAAAGAATTTGGGAAGCAGGTAACAATTTTTGTAGAATCCTGTGGATTTAAAAGTAAGAAGCTTCTAACCTAATGTTTTCCCTTGGAATTTCAGGTCACAAGAGGAACAGATTACAAATGCTGTTGATAAACTTTTTGTGTTGTTTGGGGCAGAGATACTGAAGAAAATTCCAGGTCGCGTATCCACGGAAGTGGACGCCAGGTGAGGCCTCAGGGCCGCCGGGCTGGGGGCAGGGGCAGCAGCCGCTGTTGGTTGGGCTCCCCACGCGGCGCCACGCGCTGCACCTGCGTCTGCCTCACTCAGCCGCTGCAAGCCGGCGCCCCGTCCCTTGCAGGCTCTCCTTTGATAAGGATGCGATGGTGGCCCGCGCCCGGCGCCTCATCGAGCTGTACAAGGAGGCTGGCGTCAGCAAGGAGCGGATACTGATAAAGCTCTCGTCCACCTGGGAAGGAATTCAGGCCGGAAAGTAGGTGTCCCCGCGAGCGAGGAGCTGCTGGGGCCCCTGCCCGTCCCGGGTGGGCCCCTCGGGCAGTGGACCTGTGCGGTGCTGCCGGCGGAGGTGTCGTCTGCCCAGGACAGAGTGGGAGTCGGCTCCCCCCAAGCACGCTGGGCGCGGAGCGGGCAGGCGGGCGTGGACAGGACGCTGCCCTCGCGCCGGGCTCGGCTGTCCTGGGAGCGCCTGGCCACTCCCACGGGTCCCTGTGTTGTTACGTCCCTGCTCCCTTCTGCCTCTGAGCGCTTCCGCGGGACGGAACCCGCCGCAGCCTTCTGCCTCTGAGCGCTTCCGCGGGACAGAGCCGCGCGGCGCATGGCCTTCATGTGTGGCTCACGTTCTAGGTGCACGCGCGCCACGCATGTGGCGGAGCTGGGTGCCCCTTAAGGAGATCTGCCTGTGTGTGTGCGCACCTTCCAAGCACATCCTCCTGGGGCATGCGGCTGCCCGTGTCAGATAAAGCTGAGCATGTGCTCCGGGCGGTCTCCTGTGGGCACACACCAGCAGGGGAGTTGCTGGCCCAGTGCTCGTGGCGTCGGCCACCGAGGTGGCCCTGTGCCCCCAAGGCTGTGCTTCTTGACCGCTTCCCTGTGGCCTGGCGCCTCTGAAACCAACCCCTGGTACAGGAACTCGGCTGGCAGGTGGTAGAGCGTGGCCAGGACCACCTTCGCATGGCTGGCCCTGAGGTGTCATCTAGGGGACGGGCTTTCTGCAGGCTGACCCAGAGGGCAGGCGGGGGCTGTGGGGCCGGTGAGGCTGTGGGACTGAGGCAGGACGCTGCTGCAGTTGGAGCCGACTCCGAGATCTCCAGCCCAGAGATCCTTTTTGGGCTGTGCTGGGTCTTCACGGCTGCCTGGCTTTTCTCCAGGTGAGAGGCTGGGGCTTCCCATCGCAGCGGCTCCTCTGGTGGAGCACAGGCTCTGGCGCTCCGGGGCACGTGGGATTGTCCCGGACCAGGGACTGAACCCGTGCCTCCTGCACGGGCCCGGCGCGGAGGTTCTGTGACGAGGGGAGGACTGTCTGCAGCTCTCGGGGCCTCTCACCGTGCTCCCTGTTCTGAAACGTGGGTTTGCTGAGGCCTGGTTGCCCACAAGCTGCTGGCCTGACCGCGCCCTGGGGAACCTGCGAGGGTGGAGCGCCCCGCCCCGCCTTGCGGGGCTGACCAGTGCGCGCGCCCGACCCCGCAGGGAGCTGGAGGAGGAGCACGGCATCCAGTGCAACATGACGCTGCTCTTCTCCTTCGCCCAGGCCGTGGCCTGCGCCGAGGCCGGCGTGACGCTCATCTCGCCCTTCGTGGGCCGCATCCTTGACTGGCACGTGGCCAACACGGGCAGGAAGTCCTACGAGCCCCAGGAGGATCCTGGTCAGTGGCCCCCCGGGCCGGGGCAGAGGGGTGCTGTGTCGCGTGGTTCCGGGGCCCCAGGACTGAGGGTCAGGTGGGACGGATGGCAGCTCCGGCGTGTCGCCCTAGGAGTGAAGAGCGTCACCAAGATCTACAACTATTACAAGAAGTTCGGCTACAAAACCATCGTCATGGGCGCCTCCTTCCGCAACACGGGCGAGATCAAGGCCCTGGCTGGCTGTGACTTCCTCACCATCTCGCCCCAGCTCCTGGGCGAGCTGCTCAAGGACCACAGCAAGCTGACGCCAGTGCTCTCGGCCAAAGCAGGTGAGACCGTCCCCTCCCGCCTTGCGCCAGCCTCGGGCTCCGCGGGCACCGGTGCCTCGGTCCCTTGAGGCCGTGGAACCTGGAGCCTCGGGGCGGGCTGCCTCCCTCCGGCAGGGGGCCTCACTGAGCGAGGTTCTGAGCCCACGGTCTGGGCATCTGCTCTGCAGCCCAGGCCAGTGACCTGGAGAAGATCGAGCTGGACGAGAAAGCCTTCCGCTGGCTGCACAACGAGGACCGCATGGCTGTGGAGAAGCTCTCTGATGGGATCCGCAGGTTCGCCGCAGACTCGGTGAAGCTGGAGCAGATGTTGAGAGTGAGCGCCTGGGCCTGGGCCACGGTTGGGGCGGGCGTGTGGGCAGGAGGGGGCCGGGGTGGGGAGGGGCGAGGCTGTGGCCCAGGGGCGGGGCTGCTGTCAGGAGGGCCCAGGGCAGCAGGCCTGGCCCAGGGCGGGGTTGGGGGCAGCCTGATGGGCACGCCAGCTCACACCATTTGTTTCCAGGAACGGATGTTCAGCGCAGAGAATGGGAAATAGCGCGGCACCCAAGGCTGGGCCACGGATCTGTGCGTCTCTGAACTGGCGCCTAACTGCACACGCTTCGTGATGGATCTTGGCTTTTTTTTACTAATTGGACTGGGGACGAATCATAGATTTCTGATTTATGTAAAAATCTGCTCAGCGCATTAAAGCCCTCACTTTTCCTTTCTGTCTGTCTCCTTCCTGGGGCCCAATGAAGGCGGGATTAGGTAAGCAGCCCCACGGGAACCCCCAGTCAGCGGTGACAGCCCCTCGCCTGCTGCTGGGCAGTGACCTGAGAGCTTTGATTCTGAAGGCAGGGACCCCCAGGCTTCTAGGCTGTGCCTGCAGAGCTGGGTGGGGGGTGCTGCCCTGGCGGAGAGGCCTGCTGTGGGGACACCCTGCCTCGGCCACGCTGCCCAGGCTTTCCTCTGGCCCAGGTGCCTTTGGGGGTGCTGGTGCCAGCTTGTGGGGACGGCGTGACGTGTTCGGGCCTCAGCTTCCACACCTCACACCTGAGTGCAGGCGGGCAGCTTGTGCAGACGCTTTGATGCACCATTTGGACTTTGCAGTGGGTGTGGTGCACTGTGGAGGGTTTGGCGGTGGGTGGTGACGGGTCCACAGGGGAGCCCCTTCCTCTCCCTGTGACCAGCCAAGTTCCTGGAGCTGAAAGGAGGTCGGCACGGAGGCAGGGTCTGGGGATCAGCGCGGGCGGGTGGGGAGGCCCTGGGAGCAGGACAGGGTGGTTGGGTGTCCAGGTCTGCACCAGGGGAGACAAATGTTGGGACAGGCCTGTGGGACACACCTCAGGTCTGGATATGCCCACTCCCCTCCCTAGGGGCCCTGCCGGGCCGGTCTTATTCCCCATAGCTCCCTGCAGGGGAGTGGGGCCCCTGGGAGTGTGGCTCTGGAGCTGCCTCTGGCTGCCCTCCCCAGAAGCAGGAGCAGTGCTGGCTGGGCAGGGCTCAGGGCAGGTGCCACGCTGCCAGTGAGCTGGTGGGGCAGGGCCCCAGCTCTCTGCCAGCTGCCTCGCCATCTTGGGTCAGAGGGCCACGGCTTCTTGCAAGCCCCCAGCTACACCTCAGACTTCCTGCACCGAGCTGGTGAACAGGCTGTGTCCTAGGAGGTGGAAGTGGCTTGCCAGGCCGCCTGGCCCAGGGCCTTGGCGCAGACAGCGGGTACAGCTGACCCGTGAAGACCACCTGCTCACGGGCCTGACCCCCTGCAGCCAGCACCTGGGGACACGCCCCTGCCCTGGCCCCGCCCTCCAACAAACGGCCAGTCCACCGTGAGTCACCTGGACGCCCCACCGGGTGTCCTTCACTGGGCACGACGTGAACACTATCCATTAAGAATGTTCCTTTCATGTAAGCTACGACTCACCGAAAAAACCACCACAGCCAGCCACACACCGTTTTCATGGACTTGGAGCTCAGGGTCTGTTTTCAACACTGAGCATGTGGGAAATCCCAGGGGGCCTCTTGCTGGGTCCTGGGCCATGGCCTCCACCCCAGTGCCCTGGCCATGGAACCTAGCCACGTGGGGCCAGCGAAGAAGGCTGGATAGGGCCCCGCCCCGCAGAGCCCACCCAGGTCAGGTACGGACACTCAGAAGATGCCCCTAAGGCGTCATCGTTTTTCTCTTTATTTGCGTTACCATTTTAAAAAATGCTTTTGTCCAGCCAAGTCCATCACCAACTGGTGCCGCACACAGGATGGCTGGTGAGGGGGCCCAGGCCTGGGGTGCAGAGGCCAGCAGGTGTCTGGAGCCGCTGGCAGAGAGGGGTGGGTGCAGGGCACGCCCTGGTCTGCCGCGCTGGGACTGAGGCGCCTGGCCGCCTCCCTCCTCCTCCCTTCCGAGGGGCTGGCCAGGGCAGAGCCAGGCTGAGAGAGGAGACATGTGGGGCAGGGCAGCTCTGGGGCTCAGCTGTGGGCCCCAGGCCAGGCGGGCACCCTGAGAAGCTGGAGAGCGCCCAGGCTGCACTGGAGTCTGCTGGCTGGACAGCTGCCTGGCAACCCAGGACAGTCCGCCACCCCAGGCTGGCCGGCCACACTCCAAGAGGAGC